>JAVQJS010127152.1:0-41322 GCA_036024795.1 Galaxias rostratus | reverse complement strand
GTGTGTGTGTGTGTGTGTGTGTGTGTGTGTGTGTGTGTGTGTGTGTGTGTGTGTGTGTGTTTGTGTGAGTGTGTATGCGTGTGTGTGTGTGTGTGTGTGATAGAGAGAAATAGAGAAGGAGAGAGAGAGAGAGAGAACAGAAAGACAGACAGTGATTGCAATGTACTTCCTTAGAAAATGAAATCTCCAGATTAATTTTCCCTGGCTGATCCGTCTGACGTTTTACCACATACACACACATATATATACACAGACACACAGACACACACACACACACACACACACACACACACACACACACACACACAGGCTGCATTAAAAAAGAAAGAAAGAAAAAAAAAAGACCCTGCACACTTTGATACGTTGCACTTACAATGCATTGGTTGAAACTTGAGAAGCTTCTAACAGCTATTACATGTAAAAGGTGCACTTCTGAGCAGGGTAGAAGTCCTGAGTGAGAGTAGCTATTAAATGGGAAAAGGTGCACTATTGAGCAGGAGAGAAGTCAGGAGTGAGAGTCGCTACTTGGTTCGCAGCATTCATATTAAATGGTAAAAGGAGCACTATTGAGCAGGAGAGACATTCTGAGAGAGAGTTCCTATTAAACTTAGAGGGTGCACTATTGGGCAGGACAGGAGTCCCGGGTGCTACGTGGTTCTCAGTATTTCAATGTAATGATAAAGGGTGCACTACTGCTACGTGATTCTTACCACTCCTCAATGCTTGTTTGAAGAGACGCTCAGCTTCTGTGATGGTGGTGGCTTCCTCCTCTGCCAAGAGCACGTACGCTGCAGCACACCTATCCACACAAACACACACACACACACGCACACACGCACACACACACATACACACACATACAAAATCACACACACACACACACACGCACGCACACACACACACCACACTTAAAGGGATTCCATCCTCCAAGTCTTTCTTTTAACGGTGTGTTCGAACGCTGAAGTGTGATTGAAAGGAAACCCAATCGGTGCCATCAGGGTTCCCACCCGGCAGTGTGAGCACGGAGAGCTGCTTCACTCACTCATGATTCATCTCTATGGCCTGGTAAGCTGCTCGGATCCTGGCTTGTGGATTCCTTTCCCTCCAGGCTTTCTGCATCACTGCGATACGACAGGAGGGGGAAGCCGGAGCATTAGAACAGGTGCCGGGTATCGCAGCGAGCTGAAGCCTTCAGCTGCAACCAATCACAGTCCGGCTAAGCAGAGGGAAAGTATGACAGACGAACAGAACCTGAAAGACTCGAGTTCGGTTTACGAACGAAGTTTGGAGAAACGTTCCCATTTAAGTGTAAGTACGTCTGCATTTTTTGACTGGTGCCGTTTCACGTTAAATCTAAATTTCCGCCCCAGCGACAACACAGTGAGCCACTTAGTTCACCGAAAGCACGTGGAAACGTCGCGAGCGTACGTTGTCATGAGAAAACGTCACATGGTCACGCTTGCCAACCCTCCCCATTGTCCCAGGAGATTCCTGGTTTCAATTACCACGATTCACTATCGATACGATTCTTTTGTGAAAGGGACCAAAAGACCGCTGTTGTTATTGTTGGGAAATCCTCCCGATTCTTGGGGTTTCAAGGTTGGCAAGTGTGGATGTGCTAGTCACACGATGACCTGTCAGTACGGAAAGCGCTGCCAGACCGACATTCGTTCTCCCTGAACCAACCATAGAGTCAACACAACACATTTCATTTTGAATAAAAATCACATACAGTTGCATGCATGAAAGTTTCAGTGTTGGGATGCTCTTTTGAAGGTGAAGGGGTGGTCACACCAAAATGTAGATTTGTATTTTATGAATTTATAAAAAAAAAACGAATTATTAACATTTATATTTCATATATATATATATATATATATATATCCATCCATCCATCAGCAATACCGCTTATCTCATGCAGGGTCGTGGGGGGCTGGAGCCCATCCCAGTCGACATAGGGCAAGAAGCGTGGTACATCCTGTACAGGTTGCCAGCCAATCACAGGGCTATACATATACATATACATATATATGTATATGTATATATATACATTCCTAACCGTAAAGACTCCACACCTGAAGAAAACCTTTGCCCGTTACTGTAGCCGTAAAAAATAAAAACACTTTGACTTTGTGGTCCGTGACTAAAACCTTTGCCCGTTACTGTAGCCGTGACAAATAAAAACACTTTGACTTTGTGGAGCCGTGACTAAAACCTTTGACCGTTACTGTAGCCGTGACAAATAAAAACACTTTGACTTTGTGGGCCGTGACTAAAACCTTTGCCCTGTACCGTAGCCGTACCGGAGGGAGCGGAGCGTGGGCCCTCACCTGTATCCTCAGCCTTCAGCTGCTGGCTGTCCCCGGTGAAGAAGGTCTGGTGGTCCTGGGCGGACAGGTTCATGTCGTAATAGGTCAGCGGCTCTTTCCCCGTCACCCAGGTATACCTACAGCCCCACCGAGAGGAAGGAGGTCGTAACGGCATTCGTTAAGGAAACGTTGGAAATAGCACAGCGTTCGACGGTGAAGCAGTCTAGTCCGAGGACGTACAATACTTTGTTTACTGATTGTTTGCTTCATATATATATATATATATATATATATATATTCATGGTGTGTTACAGATATTTAAACAACCCTTTGTTTGTTCACACAGCCTGGAACAAAGGTGTTTGACTGCTCCCTCCATTGACACACCCATACCTGCTGTATTCTGCTCCCCTGAATAGATTTAAAGGATTCCTCCACACCTTACACTCTGAAAAACACAACCATCGACAAAACATGAAGCCAGTACTCAGTCTAGGCCTGCAAATTTTACGACCTACTCCACACTGAAAATAACACACCTATAGACTTGAAAATAAATGAAAACGCTTAAATCTTATATATGGTTCACGTTTGCAAAGCAATACCGTGTGCGATTTGTCCCGAGTAGTCAACTAAATTTCAAGCAACAAATGAAACATATAATTAGCCGAACATAACAACGAAACGCATAACAGCCTAACAAATGCCTTCACCCTGCCCTGTCACACTACTGTTAAAAAAAAAGAACAAAAAATAAAAAATCAACAAAAAAGCGAAACTCCATGACGACGGTGGCGTAGGTGTTTACCAGAGACGCTGGGTCGATGTTCGGCCTCCCCGGTAACGGGGGAGAACAGCCCGGTGCTGCTGCCGCTCTCCACGCCACCCAGGAGAGGCCGCAGGTGGCTGACCGACACCTGCTCGATGAACGACGTCCCGTACTTCCGGAAGTACCACCACTCAAATATCTGCACAGACATGTCAGACAAGGTGGGTTGATACCCAATACAAAAAACATTACAGTAAGACAGAAAAAAACAGGCTCATTCACTGTGTTCTCCTTGAATTTCTTTTTACATGAAATTATGTTCCGACTGCTGCGCAAACAAAGAGTTACTGGTGGGTAGTGGTGGCCACTTGGCGACGAAACAGTCATGGGGGGGGGGGGGGCGTCGAAACTATGACTGCTAACATGCACCAAATTTACTTAACCAACATATTACAACAGACTCACACACACATATGACACACAGAGTGACTCCAGGTGAACTGGCAGTGACTGGTCAGGGCACTGGTAGGGGGGTGCAGAATGTTTCTTGATGGTGGGAGGAAACCAGAGTACCCGGAGGAAACACACACAAACACTGGGAGAACACGCAGACTACACACAGAAAGGCCACCGGGTGTGGTGAGGTTTGAACCCAGGACTAACTTGTTGTGAGGCACCAGTTCGGACAACTGTGCTGCCCAAATTAAGGAAAATGTTCCAAAGCGAACTGAACGGTTAGCCGTGAGCGGGACTCACCAAAATCAGACCGGAGATGAGAGAGGACGTGCCGGTCAGAGCCACATAGAACTTAGGGGTCAGTGTGTTCAGGAATACGGATGCTGATAATGAAAAGAAATCGAAGATGAACTACATTCACAGCCATAATCATGTGTACAGGTTTCTAGAGAGAATTTAACCAACAGCGTTGAGGGGTTGATAAGTGTATAATTGCTTACACAAACATACTATACAGTAAGATTCCAGTCAGCAAAGCAATGCAGGTTTAACGAAAAAGCAAATGGAATATAAGTAGGGTTGCCAAAGGCCAAAGTTTCAAGAACAGCATCTCTTGTATGCACTTGGAAGAAAATCTAATAAATTAAACTTAATTATACTCAACACAACATTACTAATTTAATCTTATTAAGTAAATATTGTTGTTTTTAGACATTAAACACACGTATTATCATGGGTTAAGATAGCATTATGCACAATTTTAAACAGCATTTATATAAAGAGTCTTGTTCTTCAATAATAAACACAGGATCAACCTGACATTTACTAATACTGTGTAATGAAAACACTAATCATATTCAAATATTTGAGATTTACTACAAACAGAAGAGATTACAAAGAAAATATAAAAATGTTCAGAAGAAGGTCAACTATATATCCACAGATGGAACTACATTTGTTAAGACAATCCTGATTTTGATGAATTAAGTTCTTAAAATACTAACAAAAGTGACCAACAGGGAAAAGTAATAGAGAGTACTGTCACCAATTCATGTGTACCGCTAAACGGCGTGCTGACGCTCGCCATAGTTAATCAAAAAGACATTTTCAAATAACATCTATGACTGCAGAATCTAGGTGTCAGCAATTCAACACTTTGACAGTCAGTTGTCAGTGAAGCTCATTATGTAGCGTGGACACCCTTACAGCAATGCCATATAATTTGGGGGTATTGCATTTCAGTGAGAGGTTAATACAAAAAAATACTTGTTTTAGTCTGGTTCAGACGTTACAAGTTAAACCTACGTCAGATAAACGCTAACGTATTACTAGCTATTCCACAGTAATCTATTAGCTAGTGAAGCTAACGGTTCGTATTGCAAGCCATGGTATTGCAATTTGCAGCTAACAGTTAAGTTGACCATAATGTTACATGTGCAATCTCATTGCATGTTACTTAATATAAGATATGGGAAAGATTCCGCTAGAACCGCTATCAAGCTAGCCGCTGTCAAAGCTCGCGCAAGGAGCTGTCAAACTTGGGCTCGCTATGTCAGCTGTCAGACAACGATAATATAACGCTAACTGATTGGCTAACACATTAGCTGGTTAGCTAATTAGCCATTCCATTCATTTACCTGAAGTTAGAGTTTCCTGCAATTTCAAGGGACTGCGTAGGACGTATATCATGATAAGTACCATGCCAAACCAAATGAAACAGATGTATGTCCATGACCAGGATAGCCAAGATTTTAATTTGTCTGTAAATCCAAGAGATTGAGGATTACTGCCAGAGGTGTCCTCCATGTTTTTCCGGATGTCTGTAAACAGAAGGTCACGTGATCGTTCTTTCACGACACGTTTATTTTGAAGCGGTCTTCTGCGAATTCTGTTTCGGAAAACTAGAAGAAAAAAAATCAAGGACAGGAGTTGCCTCGTGAATTTAGTTTTATTGTTGATATGTTCTAATTATTGTGGATAGGCATAAAGCGCATGTATCATTTTAAAAATTGTACACAAAATGTAGCTTTAGGCTTAAGAATGCGACAATGAGGTTAAAGTTACCTGTATGTCACAGGAAGATAACTGTCTCTCTTATGCTAATTTTCAATAAAGGTATTTGTGAAAGAATAAAGAAATATAAAGTACATAATTTATTTGTGAAACAGTGTCTTCCATCGTTTACTCCATTGTAGTAATATTTATGGCCGCGTGATGATGCTCTTCCCATACCAATAAACGTTCAAGCGGAGTTAAAGCACTAGCGTGAGAAAGACACTATGTAACTTATTGGTTTGCATCCGAGTGCTTAGCCTGAATCATTGCATAAGGCTAATAATACAGTGAAAATAAGTGTTTCAAATCAAAGACCATTGATGTGCTAGGCAACAAGCGAAACAAGATTAAAAAAAAAAACAATCCGTTAATACAGTCTGGGTTAGCATCAAAATGTATTGGCCTACCTTGACAGCTTGTAGCTGCAGACATTATTGATTATGCAAACTGCATATTTTCATGACGGCCCTTCACTGTCAGGTGCAATAGCTGGCAAGGCAATTACTTTGGTGCATACAGTAAGAATAAAAATAAATACTATACATCTATATTTGCTATCTCTATTTATAGAAATATAAAATATATATACACATCTATAAAATGCAATCTACAACACTTCTGACCTTGTGTGATTGGATCATGTCCCCAAACAGAGCAGAACAAATGTGATTTGTTGGAGCGCATTCTAGTTGGAAGCAATGAATGACAGCGAACCAGATTCGGCCCAGAATGCCCTTGGGTGTATTCTGCTGCTGTTGATGGACAGGCACACGCGGGGTTAAAGGGCTGTCATATAAATCAGGTACAATCACTTCAGGGGTGCAAACATGCACAATGCAAGTGACAAGAGACGTAGAAAAAAAGAAGAAGAGAAAGACATTCTAACAGAAGTACTTATATTGAGTTTCCTTTTTGTTGTTTTTTACTAAGAAATAATGAGAATATAGATATGGTCTGTTGTTGTTTTATTGCGAAAGTAGGACTTGATTATAGAACTAAAACAACAAACTGGTTTTCCTTCAGTCTTTGATTGTAACTATGTTACTTCTACGCAATCCCGATAACAAAGATGAAGTGTGGGGACTGTTTTCATTCAAGGTTGACATGGTTTCAATAGCGCACATACGGACACAAGCGCAGGTTATACAGCGGTTCATACCGTCGCCCAAAACCCTGTGCAACGACGAGTCATTGGATGAGCAGTCATGAGAAAGTGATCTCTCATTGGTCTGCACTCACCTGTACACGCGGGGCTAATTTACAATCTCGCTGCAATTTACCCAACCGTCTCAAACAGCGTGTTCTCCTTTATGTAGTCACCTTAATTCTCTCCCTAGAGCTAAGAACCATTCTAATCATACATAATTTATCTGGGGCTTTCACTTAAATGCACTAAATTTCTCACTCTCATTTCTTAAGAGGTTTTGTAGAAGGGGATGGAAATGCCCAAAGCTGCTTGTTAATTTGTATTGTTTACCGCTCGATCCTTGTTTTGCAGAACGGTAGGAAATGAGGAAACTGTTGACTGTATGGCCGTCGACGTTTGGCACCAGAAGTTATGTCTTTTTTTTTTTTAAATTAAGTTTTACTTTGACAATAAAATGTAAATTAATATTTCGATAAATGCGCTGTAAAGAATACCTGTGCACCTTGTACAATATATTGTAGCGTCAGTGCCGTTACTGGGATTACCCAGAGTGCAACAGATAGGTGCCAGGGCACAGACTTTGTTTATCTGTTAATTATGTTATCTTTATCTTTTATCATGTATCTGTTCAGTTAATTACACATTTATTAGTTTAGGCCATGAGTGCACTTGTGGGTTGCAAAGGCTAGTCTCTTTGGATCAAGTGTCACAAGAGAAGCCCATTAGCACTAAAGCTGAACGGTCTTGCAATTACAAGGTTGTTCGATATTTCTTGAATATCGAACTTGAAGCTTGCCACAATATATTTAAACATGACAGGCTTTTCCTCCAAAAAGGCTGTAAAGTGGGTATACACGCATAAACCGTATTATTCATTAACAATACTAGATTGTGTTAACAGAACCAAAATATAAATCTAATCAAAACTTGGGAGTGAGCACCATTTGCTTTAAAAAAAACACTTGTATTCCTTGACACAGCTGCAGTTAAACAGTATCTCAACAGATAGGTTGTACTCGCTAGGCCGTAATTGGAAATAAACAAGACTGGACCCTGGCAATTTCTTATTTCAAGATGCTGACAATGGAAACTGTTTCTTATGTAGAGGATGACTGGATGGACAGACACAGAAAGATATCCCCTGAAAAGGTTTGTGTGTTTTTTCTTTCCAATAGAAACAAGACAATACTGTATTTATAATGGTCACTCCAAATCCTCTTAGTTTAATAATTTATTCTATATAAATCTGTAGTCTATGAATTAGCCGAAAAAAAGTAGCAAGAACCAAACTTAAACAATATGCTTTTCTTGTGTTTAATAGACAGCATTCAGTTTAGTATCATCTTCCAGCATCTCTTCTTTTTCCAACCTGGATCCCATCAACATTCCATGAGCAAATCAGGGCTTCTCAAGTGTACATTTAGCTATACATTTCATTGAGTGGTCCTTCGATATAAAAAGAACACGTATTAGAAGGAGAGATATGAGCAAGGAAGAATTGTGCCGATTGGGGCAAAGATCAGATATTTAATTGTCTTGTGCATTTAGCAGCATGTGCAGAGGAGACAGTATTTGATGCCCTTGCCATTTCTTTTGTCAAACCTGTAAGAAGAGAACCCCACAATTTTACAGACCAACTTATAGACATAATTTTGGAAGAATAGATCTATCAAATGCACATTATTACATTGCATTTTTCACCTGATTAGTGTATCAAATTTTAGGCAAAGGGGTCTCCAAAAGGATCTGATGTTTGAGAAACGGGTGTGGTCTGAAAAAAAAAAAATCAAGAATCGTCTTTAACAGCTACATGACAATGCAAATCTATTGAAAAATGTTTAATGATTCCAAAACATGCTTTCGTACCGTAGCTAGGAGTGGTGCTCCAAAAGCATCGTCAAACAAGCCCTGGGTGGCTGGGACGGAAGCTGGGGCAGGATTAGATGAAAAGGCAATATCCAATAGCCCTTGGTTAGGTGCATTTAACAGGGTAACAACCACAGGCTGTTGTGGGGGAACTTTTGGAACATTAAAACAAGTAATAAAAATGTATTTATTTTTTAAATGTATTGCATCACTGGTAATTTGGGCAGACCGTAATTTGGAGCTGCTGCCTTATTCTTACCATTGCTGGCTGATGGAATTTGATTGATGTCAAAGTCATCGTGATCAGCAGCCTCCTGTGGCAAGCCAACCTTGTTAGAAAAGTACAGGTCAAAGGGCCCGTCGCCATTGGTTGTGCTGGCTGATCCCTGCTCCCCTTTTCTGGCAGGTATGGCAGGGGGCTTAGCAATTTGAAAGTCCTTAAACATGTCCTTCCCAGTTTTCTTCTCCCGTTCCCCCAAGGGGTCCAAGGCTGTGAAGGTGCTATGCTCCACCTTGGTCTGGGCGTCCTTTATCGGCGGCCTTGGTGGGGGTCGTGGCGGTCCCTGTGGCTGCCCACCACTAATGGGGAAGGGGCTAGGCTGGAACGGATTGGACATTGGGGGTTGGCCCCACCCTGGAGCACCCATGAGAGCGGCAGGCTGGGGTTGACCCCAGGGTTGAGACTGGCCAACAGGGTAATTCCCATACTGGGCTGGCCCTGTCTGGCCCCAGACAGGCGGAGGGATGGGTAAGGCACTAAAGGCTGATGGCTGGGGGAAGGCAGGCCCAGGGCTAGGGAGCGATACTTGAGGGACTCCTGGCATGGAAAACATAGAAGGCATGGGGGCAGCGGCTCCCCATGTTGATGGGCCTGTTATTGAGGTGGTTGCTGGGGGTCCCAGCTGAAAATTACCTGCATAGGAGTTTAAAAAAAAGAAGTAATGATTATGGCTACAAGCAGGGAAGTAGTAATGAGGTAAGTACATTAATATCTAATCTACTTTTCCACTTTATCTGTGATTTAAACTTAGTGCATATTTTTTAAATAATGCAAACAAATTTAAAGTACATAACACTTTGAACGGAAGTATGACCGTAAGTTCTCTTACCGAGAGCTGCAAATGAGGAGGCAGCTGCCAACATGGATTTAGGAGTGGGTTGGGTGGAAAAATCAGCAGCTGGTTCAGCCGGCACATCAGTGGGACTGGGCGAAGCAAAAAGGTCTGCTCCAAACAAGTCATTGGCAGGAGACTGGAAATTCAAAATGTCAATGCGAAACATCTTTACACAGGGTATTTAATTGGTTTTTGGAAACCGAACAAGTAACATTGCAGTGCCATTGTAGTCTTTATATTGGGACTACTTATGCTAGGGAAGGACATACTCTCGGGTTCATAATGACAGAATCACTTACCACCTCCTAATTTCACTGAAGCATGTGTGACACAGAGATAGGATGTTAGCATGCTATAATAAACCAGTTTTAGACTAGCATGCAACTATCATACTGTAGTGTGCAAAAATAAACCCATGCATAAAGGGAGAGGAAACAAACGTGCACGGCCATTAAGTGCAAACCTTTACGTCCCAAGAATGTGCACCCCAACATCTTCTCACACACACTATTTTGTTTGAACACCACAGGACAACGTGCCCCAGTGCTAGGAGAGTTTAGGTTGAACATTCTGGATCAGTATTCGTGTACATTTGTAACTTGTTCCCAGACATGCAATAGATACAATTCTGCTTTCAGGAATTTCACCTTTGTATTCCTCCGACCCCTTCCGGCCTTCATGTTCTGCGGAGGGGGGCTTATGACAACCGAGTCCTTGGAACATGACACATAGGTTTGTGGGTCATGTACAAGGCCCTCTGTGAGAGACAGGCTTTTACCTGATGCATCAAGAAAAGGATTTGCAGCAGCAGAGAGCACCAGGTCAATTTGGTCCTCTTCCCTCATCTTGGTTTCCTGAGCAATTATATCACCTATAGGCCACTGACCATTACTGAGTGCTAAGACCATAGTCTTATTCAACAATTCGTTCAACTGCGGACCAAAGTGGTCAGAGTCACCATTCAGACCTCCATTCATGACCGGCCTTCTAAGAACAGGGACTGCGCTCTCTTGATTGTGATTTGAGGGGGTGGCTGAGATCAGAGAGTGATGGGGTCCCAATACGGTGGCCGATTTGGAAAGGGGGTCATCTCTGAAAGGGGCGGTGTCTTCGGTGGGAAAGAAGCCAAAGGTGGAAGAGAACGGGTTCTCTATACTGCGAGCGACCCAGGGGTTAAAGCCACAGGCAGGGACAAAGGGGTTGCCCTTGACACAGTTCTGATTACTGTCCACCTCAGCTGACAAGTCCAGCAACAGAATATCATTAGTCTCCTAGGTTATCAAGGGAGTAAGAGTGGGAGGAGTAGTGGAAAAAGAGATGTAGACAAGATCATTATAAGAGTGTAAACTTTATGAAAGAACAAAGTAAATAAAATTAAAAATGTACTTAACAATGAATTATTAAAGGTGAAATTAATTATTTAATGCAACATGTGGTGATTGATGAAGAAACAAGAAATCAAAATGTATTTTACTAGAGATCTAAAACTTTATCCCACCAAGAGAAACTTGATAAGTAATAAAAAATTTATTTTGTAAGTTAGTAAAGCATGTCTCAACTAAGTTTTAGATCCCCAGTATTGTGACATGAAACAATGTGCTGAAAGTGTAGTTCTATGGCAAAGTTATTGTTTTTGATTCCCGTTTAACATTGTAGCAACAACATTTGTGACACTTTGCTAGACAGTGGAACTTCTGAATAGTATTACACCTGGGTCCGACGTTTTGAAGCCACCTGATTACAATTATGGGCCTTATTATGAGAGAAGCCCATCTAAGAAACCCAATTGTTTTTAAAATAGTTATGACTAGTCTATATGGAGACCCTCTATGAAACTGCTCCATTGCAGTTTGCGACAAACAACAAAGCAAGACCCAGACCAATCTTTAGACACTTACCGTTGGAGAATGGATGTCAGGAGGGGTGGACATGTCTCCAAATAGGTCCAGCTGCTCTGGTGGCTGGGAAAATTTATTTCAAAATACATTAATTTCTGCAAAAGACTTTGTAATAAAAGCCACTGTATAGGTTTATGCTATTCAGGTCAAGAAACTCACTCTGACAGTGTTTGACTGATCGTTTCCACTTAGAAGTGAGCTGCAGCCATTCTGAAAATTAAGTGAAACTCTGAGAAAAATGTGTAATTGTTCATGGAAAATGTAATAACCACCATGCAGATTATGACCTCAAAGACAACGTTAGTCATTCTGAAAGAGTCACATTAAAAATTATTACTAGTGTTTACTTTAATTATAAATAGGATTTTCAATAAAATGGCTAGTCATGCATGTCCTTTGAATAGCAAAAGGAGGCAGTGTTGTCAACTTTTGAAACTGGCCATGAAAACAAAATGTGCTGTATTATTGGAAAAGGTTAACCCGATGGTATCCACTACTCAAAAGAACTCCTTGAATTATGTAGTTTAGGAAGAGAACAATGAACTACTTACACATACTAATTTTAGTTATCATATGCAGATAAATTCCTTGGATTTCACACTGTACTATGGGGTCATTGTTTTGACTGCAATTCTATGCGTTCCAAAAACAAGGATATTCTTACGACAGCATCAGCACAAACAACGCGTACGCTTATTTTGTGTAGCCAAGAATGAGGATTGATAAATGATTAATATGATTTCATTACAGCCTCGACAGTAGATGACCTTTTCAACCATATGCATATGTAAGCATCATGCTTACCTTCTGTGAGGCATCGGCCTCCTTCTTCCTTGTGTTGAAGATTACCTGGAATAGGTCCTTCAGGTCAATGACCAGTGGCTCCGCCTGTTACGTGAGGAACGCAATCAAAAATCCTCCCTAGAATTTGACCATGACTTATCAGTTGTGAACGTGTGTATTTATTAGTGTGCAGGTGTCCTTGTGTGCGCTTTAGTATGAAATTACCTGTTGTGCAGTCTTTATAGCAAAGAATTGATGGTGACCCTCTGCCCCACACACATAACCAAAAGCCCTGTTGTCTGTTACATCTCGGGCTATGAAGGAAATCTTATTCACCACATGTTCGTGTTCAATCACCTAAAACAGCAGACAACACATACGTTTAGGAGCATTACTAGCTACCAGTAAGTTGAGAATCTCCTCGCCAAGACCCCATTGAGCTCACCCCTGTTTTCTCATCAATGATCTTAATGCCAGACATGGATATGTTGACCCAGATCCGCTGCTTGTGTTTTCCCTGGGAGCGAGCAGCTATTGCCATTCCCTGAGGAAATGCACAATCCTAAATTTACGTGCACTATGTTAACAAGCACCCAACTCTCCCACTGTCTCAAGCGCCCAACTCTCTCACAGTAATTTCAAGAGGTCTGTAAAGTATCAAAGCACGGTATTTAAATGAAGTAATATTTCCACTCAATACAAACTATTGTAAAAGCATGACAAACCTTGAGTTTCATCATGGAGTCCTGGCTCATTTTGTCCCCGCGAGCATCAGGAACGTCATCCAGGCCAATCAGCTTGGCTTTGTACCGGACACCATCACCTTGAAACCTAGCCAGTAGGTACTCATCTGTCTTGTCTGGAACTGAGAGGGGGTGGGAGATTTCATTGGACTATTATAACTGTAGGACACAAGGAAAGCAGCAGTAAGGAGATTAAGTGAGGTAATTTAGTTTTTCTGATCTGGAATTAATTATTGAATATTATAAAAAACACTGCAGAGGTTAGCATAAAAGGTAGATTATGGTACAACACACAGAAAAAGAACATGGTGTTAAGCTGTCAGTTTCTTTTCTGGCCTATAAACATCGATTATCCACCCTGTATGCAGAAATAAAATCATTGCTATTTTATCACCTTTCTTCTTGTCTTTCCTGAATGGAGTCTTGGAGATGGCAGTGGCTGTAGGGGTGGGTAGGCTGGTGGCGTCTGCTGTGGGGGAAGGGACACTGGGGTCAGCCGGTATAGGCATGGTGTTCTCAACATCAGTGGACATCGTGGGGGACCAAGCTCACGGGACAATCAGGCAGGGCCAGGAGTGGATTCAGTGGGAGTGATCAGGACAGCAATTACGTTGCTCCAGGGGTGTGTGGGGAAAGTCGACTTGGCAGATGGCTTCAGCACTCACTCATGCTCTCTTATCGGGTCTAGAAAAGGGATGATAGGGGTTACGAGAGAAGGAACATGGATGAATGGTACCAGTTACGATGTGTAAACCCAGGAAGGAGGCAGTTGTGTAATGGATTAGTCCTTCACAGCAGCATGTTGGGAAATGTGTAAAACGTGAAGATTCAGTCTCAATCGATACTCATGCTACTAAAATGGTGGAGTAAATGGAAGAGTGACTTTATTTCAGTGTCATAAAATAAAATATATAAGGGTGAACGGACACAAATTAACCCAATTTTTTTTTTTTTTATAAAACATGTCAGAGAAAACGGCATATTAAAGAAAAACATACAGGTATTGCCCCTCATACAGGAAAACTTCTAGCCACTTTTCTCTGAGGGCTCTTCAATAAACGGTGAGGTATCAGAAGGGTACACCTAGTGGGTGACACATTTTGTTGTGCAATCGTTGGCCTAGGACCAGTAACCTTAGTCACATGGCTGCTGTCTGCCATAGAAACTCAGATTAATTGAGGGTTGCTATGGGAACCGGGATTAATTTTGGTTCAGCATAACAAAGAAAAAATATTATCTAAACTTTCAAAGAAATCTGGTTCAATGACGTACCAGAAAGCAGAGAATTTTTTTTACAAACGAGCCCTCGTCTTCTGATTCCTGCATTCTAAGACATTTGTACAAGCACAGCAGTGAAAAAATTACCGTTTTCTTAGCATCAAAGTTGTCATTTTGGCAGTTGCTGGTTAAAGTAGAAAGAACAACATTCAAGAGGTAGACAAGGGAGGCTACAAAACGGTTACCCACACTACATACTTTGTGTGAATACAGAGTGTCTCTGTTCTACACAAACCATCATGGAATATTTGTAAGAAGAGAAAAGTTTAATCATTCGTTTTCCTGCAACTTACCCTCAGGACCAGTTCCAGACACTCGAATTCTCAAACTACTGAGAAGAAGCAGCAAATTAGAAGAGCAAAGGTTGGAAGTGACTAAAGGTTAGAGCAATTAAAATGGGTTAATCTTATGCTAGCACACGGGGGAGATCTTGTGATGTCCATCACTCAACCCAGTCTGACAGCCTGAAAATCCAAACACTACAAGCCCGAACTTACTAACCCTGCTCATCCAAAATTATAGCTTTGTGCATTTGCTTTCCACTTGTCAAAACCTTGCCAAACTTTAAAGACTTTTAACAAATAATAAATAACTCCAACCCCTGATACGAAATCTGCATCAACTTAAGATTCACATTCATAACCATCAAACTATTGCCCATGTTTTGGGTTTTGCTTAAGTGCACATACACTAACATCAAGGCGTTATCATCAAATCTAGTCATTAGAGCCTCTGTCACAGCATTTAACATCAGATCCTTAAGGGACAGTAGCCTAGTTCAAGTGAGAGAAGAGCCTTGGCCTACGTTCCATTCAGTCACTCCATGCTCTCTGCAGACCTTGGGTCCAATCAGCCAAGTTCACCTATAACAACCTTTAGTAGATATTTTAAGTGATGAAAGTAAAAAACGCAGGCCACTTTAAGAGTTCAGGTAAACAGACAGTTTTAAGTGTCCCCTCTAAACTTTATATGCTTCCGTGACAAGTGCAACAGCCACAGACCAAAATAAATATCTAAAATGTTCAACTGTGCAGAAGTTTAAGGTCTAAGAGATTTAAGGATCAGAGAACCTTTCCAAAAAGAATATCACAGTTGAAATGGGATTGATAAAGTTGAGTAAGTCAATTTACTGCAGTCATTTTTAGAGACCTTATTACAACGGAATCGAAGTTATTTGTGAAGACACAGCAATAAGGTGATCTAAAATACAAATAGAAAGTACTTGACTGAAGTATGCCTAGAATGGCTTCCAGTGACATAACTCAATAGGCATATTCCAATTAACACAAATATTGGCAGTGCATTTGTGCCTGTGTACACATGTACGTGTGCATTAGCCATGAATTACCCACCTTAAAGAAATATTGTATCAAAAGGGTTTTAATAAATACAGTTCTAAGAATTACCAAACTGCATAGGTTGCATAAAGTATAGCACAGATGAAGGTGGACATGTTAACTCAAAAGGGAAGAATCCCTTGCTTTATGCCACCAACGCACATGATCTTAGTTGCTCTGTAACTACGATGGTGACAGAGTTCCTTTCACTCTCGTTGAGTCAGCATCTATCAAAAAATCTTGTCAAATAAAACAACTGCCATACATTCGTAAACAATCATGCCTCTCAGTTAATGAATGACCCTTTATAAGAGATGACAGCCATTTTAGGATGTACGGTTTAACACTCAACAGCGTTAATGTTGCACAATTAGACAAATGTTTTTCTCCCATTGGATGCATTCTGCAGCTCGCACAACTGGGGAACTTGGACACATCTGGAGGAAATCAGGGTATGACTCAGTTTAAGAGAGAGTGAATATGGTGAAATACCACAAGTTGGGCCCTTTGTGTATACAGAAGAGGGGAACATGTACCCATCATACCAATCAGAAAGTTCACTACTTTGTGGTGTTATACTGAAAACAATTGGAGCAAACTTTTCAGCTTGACTTTGTAAAAAAATTCAAGACACAAAAATACAAAAAACAATTACCTAACCGAAATTCCAAATAGTTTGATAGGTACTTGCAATAACTACTTGAAACTGAAATAAACTTTACCATTTAACACCATCAAACAACGAGGTAAAGGCTTCTAACATCCAACCTATTTAGGTAACGTGCGCAGCACTCAGCTGGAAATTATTTAAAAATCAGTGGCTTGCATATCTTAAATGGTACGGTTATTGAAAGAACTTCTACAAAGTTAACGATTCAAATGATAAACATAATAGACGCAGCCATTTGTTAAATGACAACACCAGATAGCAGTTACCGTTACCTGTTGGACAGTTTATGGTTGCGAAAGAATTTAGATATTAGGTAGCTTACCGTTAACAAGCGCTCTAAACAGAATGTTTAATTTTCAAGTCAGTCAAAATACAAAAAAGCCAAGAATAGTCGCCCCTTTACGGAGTGAGGGTTAAAATAAACTCATTTGAAGAGAGGAGTTTAAATCAGATGTTTTCCGGTGATCTGTACCCCCAAACCGCCACGCTATGTAGTGGCCATGCGACTTCCCCTCGTGCAGTGCCACCGCAACCTCCAAAATGTAACCCGTTATGTGCCAAAATGCATAGTGCACTGTCCGTCAAAGCTGAACCAAAAAATTTAATACCTGGGCCCTAAATTAATCCTGGATAATTGTATAATAAGGAGAAAAGAACTTATTTTTGTAGAAGATCCCTCAAGGCAGAGGAAATAATTAGGGTAATTAAACTTGTAGGGCAGACCGGATGATTGTCATAAGGGACGATTGTAACATCTCAAATTGCACCCACCAGAAAGGAGATAGAACCATGAAACTTGATTATTGTTTATTAACTCTATGCACATACTCTGTGGTGACCCCTCACTAAATGATGGAGGAAAAACTGAAGACTGAGTCATTCTTTTTTGATAAAGCTCCTTTTTGATGTGAGTATAGTATTATTTTTCATCTACAGTTTTTTCCTCTGTGTTTTAAAGGGATACATCTGATTTTCTTAAACAATATATCTTGTTTTTATGCTAAATTAATTAAGTACAATAAACAAATTTGGGGGTGGCATGGTGGCGCAGTGGTTAGCACTGTTGCCTCACAGTAAGAAGGTCCTGGGATCAATCCCCAACTGAGGGCCTTTCTGTGTGGAGTTTGTATGTTCTCCCCGTGTTAGCGTGGGTTTCCTCCGAGTACTCCGGTTTCATCCCACAGTCCAAAAACATGCAGGTTAGTTGGTGACTCTAAAATGTCCATAGGTGTGAATGTGTGTGTGAGAGGTTGTATGTCGATGCATTGGAGATCTGTCCAGGGCGTACCCCGCCTCTCGCCCAAAGTCGGCTGGGATAGGCTCCAGCCCCCCCCGTGACACTGCAAAGGATAATTGGTTCTGATAATGGACGGATGGATGGAAACAAGTTTGGGGTCATAGGATCAATGTAATTGAAATTAACATTTTCCTCCCACTGGAAGTTAAATGGTTCATTCGTTGTAATGATAATGATTGTTTGGATTTTGTTTTTATCACTTTTCTCAGGACTCAAAGCACCTTACAAATTGGAAGCCAAGTGGGTGCACATCAGGCAGCTATCACACAACAATCAGTTTGGGGGATACCACACCAGCAATATGCTCAAGAATTAGTCACACAACATATCACAACCACTCTTCCACATAGACAGACTGACTGACTCCACTTCTAATGGCAGTGACTAGTCAGGGCTCTGATAGGTGTATCAAGCCATGTTTTTTTTTGTAAGTGTGAGGAAACTGTAGCATCGGTTGGTAATCCTTACAAGCGTGGGGAGAAAATTGAAGCCACGAAAGGCCCTTGGATCACTGAATCAAGGACCCTCTTGCTCTGGGGCAATAGTGCTAACCACTGAGCAACCATGCTGCCTGTGTACACCATGATGCCAATAGATCCAAGCTTAGAACTAACAAACGCAAAATTTGAGATCAGACTAATGTGCATACTCATTACAAACGTATTGCAAATGTATTATGGCAAAAATATTTAACAAACTGGATGGCATTTTTTTTTGTTGCTCTAATAATAATAAATAATAATAATAATAATAATAATAATTATTATTATTATTATTATTATCATTAAAAAAATAATAATGATGATAATACTAATTCATTGTTTGTCGTATTCAAAGCTTTTCTCTAGATTCAAAGTGCTTTACACAAATCGGTTGCCAAGTAAATACTCAGAATCAACAACGAACAATCCCAACAGCAATCAAACACAATTTATTCATTCTGAGTAATACCACCACAACCCATATGCGGCAGACTTGCTCACCCATCATATTGTCACTGACTCAGGCTGAATTTGCACTGACTAGTCACAGGCAGTCAATTAAGTCAGAGTATGGAGCATGTTTTTGGTATTGGGAAGAAACCCACAGAAACACAATTGGTTGTCCTTCAATCCAATTAAATCAAAAATGTATTTTTGATGAGTTGGCGATGCCTTTCGGAACAACAAAACATACTGTGCAATTCCAGACCCACGTGCGTTTGCGAAGCATTGAGTGGCAATCCCAGGCTAACAAATTCTAGCATAACCTAGGACTTTCACTGCTTGTTTTAACTCCCATTTTCTCTGTTTTCCAGTTTTTTGGGTTACTGTTTTTTTCCGTGTTATTTTCCAGTGATACATTTAGCAGGGAGTGTTGGCAGGTCTATGTACTATCAAATTGTGGTATTTATGGTCAGATGGTTTGTGACTCACTTAATTCAGTTGTCAGGTACTCTGACTTTTTAATGTTGAAGAGGGAGAAACATTTTTGTTGTTGTATGACGAGGTTCGTGTTGCTTATTAACTATTTTATTATTTATATAATTATATAATTAATCATAATTACACAATATTTTAATTGAACTGGAATAAAGTTGCTTGATATATGTAAAATTGTTTTAAGTATATACATACATTTTTGGGAGTTCAAGTTGGTCTTATTGGCCCTATTTTCTGGATGGTACATGTGTGTTGTTACAATTTCCCTTTCACATGGAGGCTGATGCAACATAGCCATAGATTGAATGTGTGTGTGTGTAGGATAATAAGATTATTAAAGTTAAAGAGAAAATACCTACCCTATGTATAGCTCACAGAGGGTGAAAAAAAGGAGGTGATGGCAAGTCTCAGACATGCTGGGGAGAACCTAGTTTCCTTTCCTCCCTAAAACTACTGCATAGTCAGTCAGACCCATGAATGGGGGCGGCTGGGATGGGCTACAGGCTGGGATGGGCTACAGGCAACAAAAATATTGTTCTACATTTTGTGGTAATTGTGATTAACAGACAGTTCAGCCTATTGACACTTCTCTTGATCACAAAGACATCCCTTCCTTATCCTTAATAAGTAAGGGCACAGTCAGAACACACAGGAACAGCTTATGAAGTAAACACAATATCTTCATGTACAGACAAGAGCTAGTATATTTCTTAAAAATTTTTATAATGATATTGACATAACAAAATATGGTATTAGTTCACATGTCATGCAGAAACATTAGTGATCAAATTTAGACCATTTAATGTTGGAACCATTTTTTTAAATTTATTTTTGCAACGGCCAAACTATTTAAAAGAATAGCAAACTTTTGTCCCTTTATTACAGAAAGGCCGCTACAATTACAACAGCTCAACTGAGAAGGCCATTTATCTCAGTGGCATCATTGCGGAAGGATCTTTGCTTTTTCAGTTGTTTGTTCTTTAGTATGCTTTGATGTGTTTTACCCTTGAACCGGGTAAACCCTTTTCTGCCTACTTTGGCTGGTCTACACCTCCCTACTTTGGATTGCTTTTTTGTGTGTGTTTGTGTCATAGATCTTTAATAAAGAAAAAAAAACAAATTCACTTTTGTACTTCCAAAATATGTTGTGCAACATGATTTCACTGTAATATATATGTATTTATTACATCAAATATAGGCTAAGGAAACACAGTCAGTTGTTCACAATGAAGTTCCACATGATAAAGGTGGAATAACGTATTGCAGTGGGTGTAGATTTTGCCCATCCAGTGTGTTTTTGGTCCAAAAACAGGAAGTCTTTCTAGTAGGAGAAACATTGACCAAGCACCTTTACACCCCTCTGGTTTCCTGACAACCCTGGTAGGAAGCTACATAGCCAAGCAAACTGAGGACTTCAGCACTTTTTTGTGCTTTTGGCAAGTTCCGACCAGATGGCCTCTGGACTACCCCCGTTCTGATTGTAGATATTTATCTCCAGCTCATGGAACAAGTCAGGAGAGGGCAGACAACAGGCTTCTGGGGCATCAGTTGGTTCAGGGGAAAATACCTTGATTTAGGGTTTGGTAAAAGTGCTATTCAATGCACAGTCAGCAAACAATTTCTGACAGTTTTTCCACGTAAATGTAATGTTATCTCTCATGTTTTTGTCTCCCTATTACGTTATGACGGTAAATGGTTGAATAAGATAATTGAACTATGACCAAGAAAGTCTGCCAGAGATTAGCTATCCTCTTTACTTTTAGGTCCAGATTAATTTAAAACCTGATTTATAAGTAAAGAAATGCATTAATTAATCTCTAAACCACTACACAGACTAGAACCCACCTTTTGCTGATCTCCACTCCCACAATCTCCACTCTGACTTCAGTCACCTACCAAACAAACCTTGTGGGGCCCAAATGTGTTGCACCTGTGCTGATAAGTGGGGTCTATTTGGGACACCCAACTGTAAAGGCCCATTGATGGGCTCCATACTGTACCCATTTGGTTAACCCCAGTTTTTTCCATTTGAAAATGCAAATGTATGTACACTAAAATGTATTACGAAAGACCAGTAGTATAGTTAATGGGGTTTTTTATCAAGAAAAATTTTAGGTGCTCAAAAGACTATAATCTACACAGTTCTTGTACATTTGAATACTCTAAAATTCAGTGAAAAAATAATAAATCTTTCTAATTTTGATACCTGACCATGTTTTTTGTTGTATTATACCCTTCACCTTTGTGATCTTGTGCTTTTCATCAATGTCCCCTGTGTCAATTCTCAAGTAAAAATATATATTTTTAATTGGATCAGTTTTAGCACTTTTATAGATACTCAAAGCGCTTTACACAATTTGGTCACCAAATAATACCACAGAACAAACAACAAAGGGACTGACAGCTATCAAACACAACACTCAGTCTGAGCGATACCACGGCAGCAAATTTGCATCTGACTTGCTCATGCAACATAATACCTCTTGCTAACACACATAGGACACCACAAGCAGACCGACTCAAGGTTAATTGCCAGTGACTGGTCAGGGCACTTGTAGGAGGAAGTGGCATGTATTTGTTTATGTCTGTCCTATGTTTATGGCATCTTAAATGGTATATTGTGCAGTTTTTACTATACGTTATAAGGTGTAAGGTGAACTTGGGTGTTTAGAAAGGTACCAATGAATAAATATATTATTATTATAATTATTATTATCCATCCATTCCATTATCCATCCATTATCCGCCGCTTATTCAGGACCGGGTCGCAGTGGCAGCAGGCTCAGCAGGGTATTCCAGCCATACCCCATCCTCATCAACTAAGCTAAGAGCATCTCCCCGGGTCTGGCTCCAGGGGATAGCCTCGATTGACCTCTTCCGGGCGAGGTCCCACAGGGCCTTTGGTACCGCTTCATTAGTGTGTTTTCTGAATCGCACTAAGTCTGGATCCTCCCCTGAGACCAATTTGCCAAGGGAGACCCTACCAGGGGCTACCACACCAGACAATAAAGCTCCAAGGTTCACAGGGACACTGAGACAATATAATTATTATTATTATCAATCCATCCATCCATCCATCCATCCATTCATCCATCCATCCATCCATTATCAGAACAGCTTATCCTATGCCAGGTCAGGGGGGGCTGGAGCCTATTCAAGCCGACGGGCAAGAGGCGGGTACACCTTGGACAGATAATTATTATTATTATTATTATTATAACCCAGTAAGGCGTATCTGGGCCCCACTATGGCATGTTGGCTGCATGGGTTATTTGTTACCTGCACAAAACTGCTTCATGGGTGACAGTGATTTTAGCTGAGATTTGTTAAGAACAGGCTAAAGAACAACAAAAAACAATCTGCTCAATTTCCTTTTATAAATTCAATTATGACAACTTTTTTGTAATTGGGTCTTATATACGTTTTTTTCCTCCATGGGCAATTGTGACACAAATAATTAAATAACAGCAAGAAGGTCCTGGGTACGATCCCCACCTTGACCCAAAGACCTTTCTGTGTGGAGTTTGCATGTTCTCCCCGTGGTTGCGTGGGTTTCCTCCAGGTATTCCGGTTTCCTCCCACAGCCACAAAAACATGCCTCATCCTCCTGCCAGTGCCCTTGACCAGTCACTGACAGTTAATCTGGAGTTGGTCTGTATTCTATGTGTGTGAGAAAGATGTAATATATGTTGAGTGAGCAAGTCTGGCACAAATCGGCTGCCGTGGTATCACTCAGACTGGGTGTAGTGTCTGATAGCTGTCGGTCCATTGTTCAGTGTATGTAATTAATTGGTGATCTAATTGCGTGTAAAAGCGCTTTTAGTGTCGTGATAAAGCGCTTAAAACTAAATAAAATGCATTATTATTAGTTATTTTAAGCCTACAAGACATTTTCAAAGACCACAGACCCCAGCCACATGCTGTTTGCCCTGCTTCCCTCTGGGAAGCGCTACAGTAGCCTTTGTTCAAAGACCAGACGGTTTAGGAATCTAATAAAAAATCGAAATCCCACTAAGCACATTAGGGTGTTATCAGACCATTCTAATAAAATTGATGCAAAAAAAGTCAAGTAAAAATGCAAGGAAAATACAAATGAAACACATAGAAAATGTGTCATACATAAATGACATAATGTAAGCATATATGTGTTACACTGCAAAATTATGTTTCCTGATCTCTCGTGCCCAGCCTTTGCAGCTATCACGTGACCAGTGAACGCAGACTTCTAGCCGAAGATCCATTCGAATCACTCTGATAGATCCGACGATCCATTTGAGGGGTAAATTCATCTGTGACAGAATTACTCAAAACACTAATTTCAGTTTCCTGTTCCCATTCGAGTCTTACTCTAACTAATTACTGTTCACATGACTACTAGTGCCGGAGCCATATAGGGAGAGTTGGTACATCTCCGTTCACTTCAATGGACCATTTTTTTTAGGCGGATTGTGTAACCACTGAATAGTTCCCTATGTCTGCCGACTTTTGTTTTTCTTGTCTGGTTAATCTTTTAAAAAATCTATCTAAATCTAAATCCTTTTGTAAACATTTTTGATGTAACAACTTGCACTTGTGATACATACACAATTAAAATATTGTAAATTGATGTATTTATTCATAACTAATTACACCAAATTGTAGTTTTTCCTCTCATTGTTACAAAATATGAAAGTCTGCGAGCATGTATGCGATGACCAAGAATTTTGCACTCTCATTGGCACAACTCTAAACGGCTCTGGGCGTAGCATACCAAACAGAAATGGTTGGATTGGTTCCCAAAGTACTATCACCGAACAGTTTTGGGTCAGTTTTTCTTCTGTTTTTCACTTTACAGTCTATTGAAACAAACTAAAAAGTTCATTGTATTAGACAGCTTACATGGCAATAATGTGTGATTTAGTTGTTCAAGTGTAATTGTTATTTGGCTGTATGGGACAACCTGATTTCAATAAATACATCTTAAAGTTATATCAATATTGTAATTTTTTTAAATAACGTTTCAATAAAGGAGTATATTGTATGATGCCTTGAGGTGACATCATTATCACAGTGAATGAATCGGCGCAGTGTAACAACATGGCGAACTAAACATTTATCTTTTCCATGCTATCAGAGAAAATTTAACAAAACTCGGGCTCGAAGACACAGTTGAGGGGTTTATACATGTGCGACCAAAAGTAACAAAACTCTCACCCCCTTGAGGCTGCTCGTTAGTACCGAGTCATTTGAAAGATTCGCTAAAAACTAACGAATCGTTAATGAACGACCCAACACTACCATACTGTCGTTTTCTGTTAACAGTGCTGACTTAGATTTTCTTGTTATCATAAAACGACAATGTTCCACCTGCAATCATCAAAGACCAACAACAGCAATATATGTGGGTGGTTGGTGAAAATTGTTTATTTGCAATCAATTCTTTTTGATTAGAAGCTATTAGCTTCAAGCTAATGGTATGACGAATATTTTAATCGCGGGAAGCTTTTAAAGCAATGCACGCAGAAATAGCGTCCATGCAACCATGGAAACTTGCCCTTACTCACTCCTACATTGCCGCCAAAACTGGCTTGCAATCACAGTCATAGTGCACACAAAGTGTTTAGAGGATAAATCGCTGCCTTTATGAGTTTTCTCAACTCCCTGTTTAACCTTTCCATTCATTCCCTATTTAAATAGTTTAAATTTTGCTGAAATGCGGTGCCCGTTTATTTTTTTGTGGAGACTAAACCAAGACCGGTGCTCTGCGGACCGCAGTCACCAGTGTCGGTCCGCGGACCAGGGTTTCAGAAACGTTGTACTAGCCTATCAAGTATTAAATACAGTATACCTTCACTGGCTTCCAGTCAACCATCTATCACGTACAAAATTATTTTCACCTACTGAAACCAAGCGCATTCTTGGCTGAATTTCTCCAACTATACCCGGACATTACGCTCCTCCTCAGATTAACTACTCCCCAGCTAACCTTCAGTATTTTACGGAAGTGTCAAGCGTGCGTTTTCTAAGACAGGACCTAAATTACGGATCTTTCTTCCTTCTCTAATTGGCGAATGCATCTGTCATCAATCTTTAAAAACTCTTTTCAACTTACAATAAATCATGAGAAGACATGAGTTACCCCAGTATATTTGTATTTTGGAAAGAAAACTTATTTCAATTTTATGAATTACTCAATATTTATGTTTGGAAAGGGAACATATTTAAATGTATTCGAATCAACATAAACATAATTTGTTTACATAGATCCAACATGAATGAAAGGCGCTGGAATAACTGCACTTGCTTGAAACAGTTTCATAGTGCTCTTTTTTTTGGGCGGTCCAATTGACATTTGAGTAGGATGTATTATTATAGTAGCTACTCAGGGAAGACAAAATGGACGCACGACTTGAATACCCTTTATTTCAAGATATTGACGCAATAGGGTCACACATGAAACTGAAGAGAAATAATGTGACTTTATTCACAAACGTCAAACAAAGTCACGGTGCCGTAGCTAGTACAAACCGACATCCGCGTTTACATAACTTAATAACTCTTTACATAAACAGGATAAAACAAAACAAGGATACATAAAGATAACAAGGAAACATGTAATAATCTACTGTCCGTAGCAGTACACCGAGTCACTCACCAGGCATACTGGGAGTTACACTCGGCGCTACATTACGTTAATTAGTCAGGTTTCTTCAAGTCAAAGATGTCTCGCATACGGGTTGATTACGCCCCAGCTCCAAAATAAACGGGGTAATTCAGCTAAAAATATATCGAAGAATGTATAATTCTCTGTCTGTTGTGACAAATTTGCTGTTCCAAACCATACAAATAAATGTTAAATTAAATCCTCAGTAAAACGTTCTGAGTCACTGTTGCAAAGAAGATTTCCTCCCATTGCCACCCGAGGGCACCGTCCACTGCTATGTGGGGAGATTATCAAGTAGTAAGGAAAGTACTTGTGAAGTTAAAACAGATTATGTTATCAAGCTAATATCGAAACTACTACTTAATAACTGACATAAATACATTTTGTTCCAGTGTGAACTCAATTATGACTATTGGCAAGCTTGGTTTTGTTTGTAACATAGCATCGGAGAATGCTTTAGTAGTTGAGTTAATTTGGTTTTATGGTCTGAAAGTGAGTTCAAATTCAACCAATAAATGATTGAACTTAGTCATTTTGTGAAATAAATCTGTTCTCAAGGAAAAATTTTTTAACTTTTAATCGTCATGTTTATCATCATATAAATATTGTATAGAAGTGTGATATAAATTGGGCTAATATCAAAGCAGTTGCCCTGCGATGGACTGGCGATCTGTCCAGCGTGTACCCCGCCTCTCGCCCGAAGTCAGCTGGGATAGGCTCCAGCCCCCCGTGACCCTACATAGGATAAGCGGTTCTGATAATGGATGGATGGATGGATCAAAGCAGTTAAAAACGTTAATGTACAGTACTGATTACAGTAATAAATTTTTAATGCAATGTGAGCTCAGTTTCTAACGTTTCAACAAGCTTTGTTTTCAAAGTAGACTGTCTAAGGATGATATACAGTGATTTTAAATGTGCCCTTGCAATGAAATAATTAATCTGAATTGTTCCTTATTACGGACCCAGTATCAGAAGCAAGAGCATAATTTTAATAGCAATGGACCACAAGGCCTTCATTACTGAAGAGAAAAAACCCTAAAGCGAGGTTTTAAAAACAAGATCTCCTCCTGAGAACTGAAGAAAAACATTATCCATACTTTCCCAAAAAAATGCAAACTCCTACAGGTTTAGGATGAGATAAGGATAATACAATTTAGATTTAGAAAAAAACGTTTTTATTTTTATAGCATGTCCTCTATTGTAGACGTTGGGACAACTTATATGGGAAAATAACTAAAGAAATCCAGCCCCACAACTAGTGCATTTTGTGTGTGATTTTTATATGCGTCTTGTTGACTTTTTTTAAAGTTGAACTTCCACTAAACTGAAGACTGGTTAATGTCTTTTACATTTCATTTCAAGTTACATGTTATGAGGTGATTTTAGCAATGGCATGACTTGAAGCAATTTCCCTTTTTGGAAATGCAGAGGAACATCTTACATTTAGTGCATCTTGTGTATGTCTTGCTCTTGCAGCGGCTATTCCGGCATCTTTCTGCATGTTTGCAGTCAATCATCTCTGGCATATGTTTGGCACCATGTTTATGCAGAAATTCCTTTGGTTAGGGAATCCTCATTTTTGTTGGTGGTTTGCAATCTTCACTCTCTTCACTTTCACTTGCACTATCCCTAGTTGACACTCTATCCATAAGATCTTCAGCCAGGTGTAATTTGAATTCCAGGTATTGTTGAGTGCCTTTGGCAGCTCTGTTCAGTGCTTTGCTATCAGAAATGTACTGGATTCAGGAGTTTGTAAATGCTAATCATCAAAAAAGTGGAAGATCACATGTGCGGTCCATTTTATGGTCCTGCCCGACATCCTGTTGAAGCTCAGCATACGGTCGCCGAGGTCCACGCCTCCCATATTGTTATTATATTCTGCAATGACTGGTCTTCTCACCTGGACATGCGCCTTGTCTTTCTTTGACCACCTAGTGCAGACGGCTTCCGGCTCTTTCCCAAATGCAGTAGAGGCCATAATTACAGACTTGTTTTCAAACCATTTTGCGACAGGAAGCTCAGGGATCCGTCCTACCACCATCACTGATGCTCTCCGTCCTTTTTTTTGAAGTTGTTTGTCATCAGGAAGCTTACAGGGTATTGGCACCTTGTTTTTTATTACCCTTCCAGTGATTGGAAGGCCTTCTTCCAGCAATGCATCAATAAGAACAGCTGAGTTCCTCTTGGAACAGATTCCAACATGCATAAGACTGCTGCAACCCCGATGCCCAATCCATTGCCAGTAAAAGTAAATACATTTTAAAGTATATTATAGTAAATAATATTGCTTTCTACTCTGGGCCCACAGTGGAGCAGGTCTCTCCTCCTGCATTGTGTCTGTCAGCTCATCTAGTGAGCTTCTTGACTAATCTTCAGAGCTTTCTACCTCTTCTTCAGCAGGTGGAACCACATCCTCAGCATATCCATTATCAGATAAATCTACATCTGAATCTCCCTCAATTATTCTGAACAGTATTTTTTCTCCGCCTCGGATCTGTACCCTACAACAAAGTAGGAATGTGAAATTCTGACCTGACTATCGTCCTGATGTCCTCTACAGATGGCATTGATAGTTCCGCCATCAAAACATACAACTTGATTCCTAACATCTCAATATAGAAGAAAAAATACGAATGTAATACACAGAAGTAAATAATGTATAAACTTAACGTTTCCCTTTCCATAAAATGTGGTTGTTCCTATAAAAGCCATTTTGTTTAACAAGGAAGAGGAAGTTGTCATTGACCCTTACGTTCACATGAGATATCGTTGGAAAGTCCAAGATGTTCTCTTCAGAGTACAATAAGACTGAATAGGGTAGCTCAAGCAAGTAAAACATTAAAAAAACTAAAATGTCTACAACAGAGGACATAAATTAATGGTGCGGGTCTCACAATGTATTCAACGATACTCCCAGGTATCCGACTATACTCAGGGTGCCGTGTGTTACTGTAATGTGATGTGTTTTCTGTATTGGCTGAGTGTTACTGTTATGTGTTGTGTTTTTATATTTGCAGAGTGTTTCTGTAATCTGTGGTGCTGTTTAAAATTGGAGCACAATTTTCAAATTCTGCTCTAAGTTCTGCATTGTGTTGTCAAATTGATGTGTGACTGGCCTCTCAGGGTCACTGTTAATCACAGTTTAAAAGCAAATCATTGGAAGAACTGTTGTGAAGCCAAATGTCTTGAATTATGAGCAACAAAGATGAATTTGCATTCAACAATGCATTTGCAATGAAACCAATGCATGATAAACATTATATTTGGATAGAATAATAATAAGTAGCTGTTAATTTATTGAAGGTTCTGATGTAGGATTCCAATAGTATTCACATATGATCCTGTGTAAAACTTTGTATGCAGTTGTGACAGCCAGTCAATATTTTGAGCAAATGGATTGAGCACACCATAACCTACAAACACTTTAATTTGACATATCAGAGAAATAAGAATGAGTTTTTGCTACCAACCATTTGCCTGAAGTCTCTATAGCTGACTTGTTGATGGTTGACATTTTTGTAAGTGACATCTGCAAGTTTATCTCATTTCGCCTTTCTGTTTCAGCTGATTTAAACAGGGGAGAGCACTAGCATTAGCTTCCACTAGTGATTTCAGGCAGCAAATCGAATAGCACCGCATCATACTGGAGACTCAACAATGAGCACATTAATTATGGAAAGGCAATGATTCAGATGGACCTAATTAGTAGTCTTCCATTACCCACTTGATTACTATACCTGGATGGAAGGTGTTAATTTCTGTTATACTTAAACAAGTATGCAAACTGTTTTGTCAGAGAGTCTTGACAGTGAGAGAGGACAGTAATTGTTGGCTGCAAAATATATCATTATTTACCGAAAAGTTTCAGTGGCAGGGACATTGAAATGATGGGAGGAAGCCCTAGGCCCTGTTTTTGCAACTCAATCACATCGAGATCGGGGGAAGCCAACGGGTGGGCAAGTTGTGGAACACCCAAGGTGCATTGCAACAACAGCTTTTGAGGAGTAAACCAGTTGGGTATCAGATGCCACACAACAGAGCAGTAATGATAGCTGGAGCTTGAGCAGCTGAGTGTAAATCGTTTCAACCAAAAAGTGATTGCTAAAACTGTAGCTCCCTTACATTACTCCCATTGCCATAGCAGCCTACTCTTACCACCTGTGTATTACCGCTGGTGGCGTTTCCCCGTCGTTGCACAGTGCCCTTGGCTTCAGTCCCTCTTCACGGAAACTGGTATGAAGTAGTAATAGGAATGATTTTAGAGGGAACATTATAGAAGAACTTAAATATAGAGCAAGGCCCAGACCGTACAAGTTGTATTGGTTTCTGTTTTGTGTGTTATACAGTAAGTTGAGACGGCTGTCTCTACTTTTGTTCGAGACAGGCCTGGGATCCCCAAACAGAGGATCCAGTCACCCCCAGGGTACACAGGAACCATTGTATATTGTGGCATCACCAGGGGACCGGTAATAGGGGGACAATACTTCAATAGGAAGAGCCCGAAAGATCGCCAAAGATGGCCGCCCCACAAAACAATACATTCCCCAGAATCCCTCACCCCCTCTGACAGGTGCAAACCCTTAGGCCACCTGATTCGGGGAAACATAAGAGGCCAAGGAAGGACTCTGGTGAAAAAAGAACGACACGTCGACAGGCAAGAGGAGACGGAGCGAAACGGCACCCGGAAAGCAGAGGGAACCATTTATGAAAAAGAAAGGGGAAGTGTTTGACCCATGTGGACCCTAAGTTTAGTAACTTTTTATTTATGCCGGTTTTGACTCGGGCTATTTTAGGTTTGCCTTTTCTGAATAAAGTATTTTTGTTGTTTAAAACCTAACTTGGACGCTGGAGTTTCCTTTAACCTGCACTATCCAGGTAACCCCACCCCTTAAACCTCTCAAGACGTCACAATATATATAAGGGATAGTAGAACTGTGAAGTCCTAAAAAGGTTTATATATCTGTATGGATTTTTGTATTATATAAAATTTTCATTCATAGTATACCACAAACGTAACTAAACTACAATATTCAGTACAGAAAACAACAGCATTAATCACTTAAACATAGTTACATTCTGTAACTGGTCCTTCGTCACATTTTTTCTCTTCACAATAACTCCTGTTTCTCATAAAATCTCTTGTATTTTGATAAGATCTTCCTTTCAAAACAGGATGCTCTGCATTGAGGTAGTTGTGACATTCTGCTTCTGCAGCCGGATGTCCTTTGTTTATATGATTTTTAAAATGTCTTAAAATCGCTTGCTGCTTCTGTTTTGTCCATCTCTTCTTGAGTTTTCTCTTTCAAGTTCATACCTGCCACCGTGAAGAAATGCAAAGTCAATCAACGACATAGCTGATTCTAAGGAAAATATTTCTCAGTTAGTATCAAATAATATGCCATAACATGGAAGCTGCAATAGAATACCACAAAACAAAACAAAAAATAATGTCCCAGGTAACGCTAACGCATAATAAACTTTATTTTATTTTGTAAAAGAGAGTACCTCTTTTTAGCATGGCTTTGTAACTTTCCAGACCTATTACATGCACAAAAAGCTATATAACATACTAAAGGAAAGGGAAAACCCCCCAAAACATAATAGGTTCCCTTCAAATTACAATTCTCTGTTGCAAAGTCCAAGTGAAAAATTATGACATTATGCATTTAATTCATACTTCATGTGTTAATTAATGGGAAATTGTAAACGTTTCTTAGGTTTGGTAAATACCTTCGAAATGTTTGAAGAATTGCAACAAAATTTTGTCTAAATGCCTGTCCAAGTTACTAAATCGATATTTATAGATGATCAAGGTCCTATACCTATGAGGTATTAGCCTTATCAGCATTAGCCTTAAGTAAGCAAACACACACTCACAACAATCTTTCCAGACTTTGTGCGAACCATGTTGTGGTGGAATGGCCGTGGCTGGTAACTAGAGGCGCTGCGAATGCAGACCTCCCTTCAAACACAGGCCCTGCTGCAGCTGGCGGCAGCAGGAGAAAACAGCCCTCGAGAGGGACAGACCCGACCCTCCGCATCTCTCCATCTGCAAAAAATGACACCGGACGACGACCCGGAGGCATTCGTTGAGGAATTTTAAGTGGCCGCAAGGGCAAGTCATTGGCCAGAGGAGGAGTGGGGCATCCGCCTCCTGCCCCTCTTAACCGGGGAAGCCCAGCAAGCCGCGCACAGCTTACCCCCCCTGGCTCGATCCGGTTACGAACAATTAAAAAAAGCGGTCTTGGATTGCCTGGGGTACAGCCCGGACAAGCAAACCCAGAGGTTGCTGGACTCGGCACGTCAATGTCTGCGACCGGAGCTCCGGTCAGCTGACAAAGTGTTGGAGATTGTGGTCCTCGAACGGTTCGTTGATGGCCTCCCGGGGGAGGGAACTGGGTGGCCTCCCGGCGAACTGGGTGAGGTGCCATCAACCGACCCGGTTGGCGGCCGCCATCGCCCTTGCGGAGGACCACCTGGCGCTCTACCCCCGCGGCCAGGTGCAGCAGCAGCAGTAGCAGCAGCAGCAGAAGCAGCAGCCAGGACAGACGGGCACGACTCCGCCGTTCCCTCCCTTCTCCGTTTCCAAACCCCCTCCTTTTCCCCTAACAACCCGTTTCCCTAGCCCCAGGCTCAGTGGCGGCGGGGTCCGACCCATGGAGAGCTTCTCAAACGCCCTTACTGGGGTGCTGGTGGTGCGGACACCAGGGTCACCTGTGCCGCGAGTGCCCGCTCATGGACGTGGGGCAGGTGGTTCGGGTAGTCGGCCCGCCCTCCTTCGCTCCCGACCCAGACGGGGCGTACTGTATTCCGGTAAGGACTCAAGGGAGTGAACACCGGGTGCTGTTGGACTCAGGGGCTATGCAGACCATGATTCAACAGAACCTGGTTCGACCCGAGGCGTTGTTAGAAGCATCAAGGGTATTCATGAGGTGTGTGCATGGGGATTTACACGCGTACCCGACTGTCTAAGTGGAAATTTGATGTCAAGGGAAAAAACATAAGATAAAGGCTGCGGATAGCTCCCGCCTTTCGCACCCTCTGATTTTAGGCACTGATTGGACGGGGTTCCACCAGGCAGCTGGTAAGGTAGGGGGGGTGCGTTCACGACGGGTTGGGCTGTGTGATGTGTGTGCTGCTGTCAGCGGTGCCGCGGGGTCGTCCGACGCGGCTGAGGGGGAGCCGGCACCGGGGGCGCTTCCGGGGGAGACTCCACCGACGCCGGTGTTTCGCCCCCTGGAGGATTTCCCACTCGAGCAGTCTCATGACGACACCCTATGCTTTGTCTTTTATGTTTGTTAATGGTAAGCCGGTGCTCCCTGATGCAGCACTCACTCACCTGTATTTTGTAATAAATTGGGATAGGTTATACAGAGTGTGTCGTGTGGCGCCTAAAAGCTCTCGGGAAATGGTTTTCCAGACAGCTCATTTTAACCCCATGGCTGGTCATTTAGGGTATGAAAAGACACTGAACCGGATAATGGCCCGTTTCTATTGGGGACCTTTGGGCCGACGTCGGTGGTGTGCGTTGTGCCCTGAATGCCAACTCTTAAATTCCCCAGCTATCCCAAGAGCGCCGTTGCGCCCCCTTCCCCTAATGGAGGTTCCTTTTGAGAGGGTGGGGATGGACCTCATCGGGCCATTTGATCGGAGCACGCAGAGGGATATCGTTTCATGTTAGTTCTGGTGGATAATGCGACACGATATCCCGAAGCAGTTCCTTTGCACAGCATTTCGGCAAAAAGTGCTATGCAGGCATTGTTTCAAATAATCTCCCGAGTCGGAATCCCGAAAGAGATTCTGACTGACCAGTTTATGCCACGCACACTACGCAAACTATACGGTTTATTGGGCATTCGATCTATTAGAACCAGTGTGTGCCATCACCAAACCGATGGGCTTGTTGAGCGTTTTAATAGAACGTTGAAATCTATGATCCGGAAGTTCGTTCACGGGGATAGCCGTGGTTGGGATAAGTGGTTATCTCCTCTGATATTTGCAGTGCGGGAGGTGCCCCAGGCCTCCACGGGATTTTCTCCCTTTGAACTACTGTTTGGTAGAAAACACCGGGGGATATTGGACCTAGTTAAAGAAAACTGGGAGGAGGGTCCGAGTCCCAGTAAAAATTAAAATACAATATGTGCTGGACCTGCGAGCAAATCTCCATACACTGGGTAAGTTGTCACGCGAGAATTTACTCGAGGCCCAGGCACGTCAGCAACAGCACTATGACAGAGGAGCTAAACTGCGTCAATTTTAACCAGGAGATAAAGTTATTGTATTACTCCCTACCTCTAGTTCGAAATTACTTGCCAGGTGGCAAGGGCCCTTTGTGGTCACATGACGAGTGGGGGAAGTTGCCTATGAGGTAGAGCGTACTGATAGAGAGGGAGCGAAACTGATTTATCACCTCAATTTTCTAAAAGCGTGGAAAGAGGTGGTGGCTGTCTCTCTGGTTGCGGTAGATAAGGATAAAGATAAAGATGATAAAGATGAGCTGGGGCCGGAGGTACCAAATTCTTCTAATCAGACCTCAACTCTCTCGGATGACCATCTCTCACCGAATCAGAAAGCAGACCTTGCCTTGTTGCAAAAGCGGTTTACTGATGTGTTTTCCCCCCTACCAGGACGCACCCACCTCATACACCACCACATTGACACTTCCCCAGGGGTGACGGTGCGAACCCGCCCCTATAGGTTGCCAAAACACAAAAAGAAATTGGTTCAGGCCGAGATAAAGGCAATCTTGGAGCGGGGGGTAATAGAGGAGTCCCACAGTCCTTGGAGTAGCCCCATTGTGCTGGTAGGTATGCCTGATGGGTCTATTCGCTTCTGTGTGGACTATAGAAAAGTGAATGAGGTGTCACGGTTTGATGCTTATCCAATGCCTCGGGTTGACGAGCTCTTGGATCGGCTTGGTGCGGCTCGTTTTTTTTCGACACTGGATTTAACCAAGGGTTACAGGCAGATTCCCTTATCTGCCAAATCTAAGGAAAAAACGGCCTTCTCCGCTATGGACGGTTTGTACCAATTCAGGACACTTCCGTTTGTGGTATTCGGAGCCCCTGCCACCTTCCAGCGCCTGATGGATTGGGTGTTGCGTCCACATGCTGGATATGCTGCTGCCTATCTCGATGACGAAATCATCCATAGTGGCAGTTGGGAGCACCATTTGCAGCATATGGGGGCGGTACTCGAATCCCTGAGGCTGGCGGGGCTAACGGCGAACCCGACAAGGGGGCTGTTTGCCGAGCGGAGGTACGGTATCTGGGGTACCATGTGGGAAGTGGACAGGTGCGGCCTCTAGTGGACAAAACAACTGCGATTGCAGCCTGTCCTCGACCCAAGTCAAAAAAAGAGGTGAGGAGGTTCTTGGGGCTGGCCGGCTATTACAGACGTTTCATCACGAAATTTTCGGAGCTAACCAGCCCCCTAACTGGGTTGGGCGGTGGGGGTATGTAGTGGAGTGGGCGCGGCTGGAGCGTCGGCTGCAGAGAGAGAGAGTGAGAGGAGCGGGTCTTGGAACCATTCGCCACATCTGACAGGTGGAAGTAATCAGCGCCAATAATTATTAATTGTTTAATTGCCCTGATTTCCTCTGATTGTTTTACAACAGTGAGTCTGGGGTTTTAAAAGGAGACAGGAAACCGAGGAAAGGAAGAGTGCCGATGGAGAAATGAAAGCACGAAGTGTACAGAATAAAAAGACTGATAATAAAGAAGCACGAGAAGTGCTAAAGCCACAATCTGTCTCGTGTCTTGGTGTCAACCTAAGAGAGGGGTGGCACTCACATTGCCACCAATGTGTTCAGTTATTGAGCCTAAGTGCCTAGAGTAGCTGGTCAAGGACCAAATATTCCCCTGCTCAATAGACCCACTGCTGTATCCACTACTTTTGGACTACCGTCCCAGTAGACACTGGGGACGCCATCAGTCACATTCTACACACTACCCCCTACCACTTGGACAACATATAGGGGATCTATGTGAGACTACAGTACATTGATTATAGTTTAGCTTTCAACCCGTGTCGGTGGGTCTGTGACTTTCTGATGGGTAGACCACAGGTGGTGAGGATCAGAAGCAACACCTGGACCAACACAGAATCGTAGGCAAACTTCAGATTTAGTGATAAATAAGGGAATACATTTTGGTGTGTCATAAATTTTTTTGACAACACAATATTGGACGATTTTCTGATATTTTTCATCAATATGTTTGTACAAAGAAAGGACCAGACACTTCATCTAAAAATAGATTGTCGTAAAGCAGAGTGCAAAGGGAGAAAATTCAAATTACAGATACACTGTGAAGTCCTGTATATCTACATAAAGTACGGCTGTAAAGGCTTGATGACTATGCTCCTCTTCCACCTCTTTGCTGGCAATTCCCAAATTTAATTACAAGTTAATTACAAGAGGAGCAAAGCCACATTTTGAGAAGCTGAATCTGAGAGCTTAATGCGCCTCATTTAAAGAGGATATTACAGCCCATATGATTATACAGTTGTAGGGAGAGAGTATCAGAATGTTTCTTGTATTCTTGTTTGAGCTTTATCGTTTGTGTTTCCTTCAAGAAATAAATCTAGAAGCGATTTCACTTCATTCTTATCTTATTTCATTTCTGTGTGAAAACCTAGCAGTTCTTAAGTGAACAGAAAAATACAACTTTATGCACCTTGTGCTTAAAAAACTGTATAGCGTATATAATGTTGGTTACCAAAACGTCAACCCTCCAAGTAAAGTCATCTTCCTCCATAGAACAGGGGCGTCACTTTCACAGAAACATGACCCCAGCACATAAATACATAGCTATGTGGTGACAATCATGTTGCTATCTTTTTATGCTGATGTTTCCTTGCAGTTGCCTAGCTCATGGTTTCACATCAATGTTATAGGTTAACATGGTAATAATGCCAGCCTCCCAGCCTAAAAAGAGAATAGGGTGATTTTTATTGATTTTCATTGTGGCTCAACTTGTACAGTATATTACAATGCCTACTAAAAGGGCAATAGAGAGATGAAGCTGAAAATGGCATTGAGTGGAGGTACCTGTTTTGCCAAGCTGTATACAAAGATGCAGCATCCTGGATGCTGGTAAACCTACATATTGAAATATCAAGCAAGTAGCAATCAATATTATCTCCACCGTATTTTTTCTCAATTCTTTTTTATCAAGGTTAGATGTTATCTTAGTTATGTTTTCCAGCTAATCATGTTTTATTTACTGCAGTAGTTGGCAAGCCAACACCAACATTTCTTTGAGTGATCATTTTTTAAATGTCCAAGCTAATGTAGCTAATTGTGCAACTAAGTAGTTATCTGTGCTACTGAAATCTGTAGTTTGTAGGCACCAGAGTGACCACCTAAAAGAAATGAATACAGCCCTGATAGAGCTACCTATATTTAATGTGTTCCTTTGTAATTATTCGGATGTCACACAGAATGTTTGTTTTGGATAATTTGTTATCGGGTTCCACAAGTTAATTGTATCAAAGTTTTCCATTTCTTTTTATGTCCAATTCATTATCTAAGATTCAATGGTCCATAAGCCATGGCAGGTTCATAAGAGTAAATGTGTTATGCTCTCAATGTGCGTCAAACTATCCTACCGTACAAAGTCAGACACATGCTTCCTTGAAGTTATCTGATTATGATGCTTAGTTTTATTTTGACACAATCGAAGATTTTAATAGGTATGTAAAAGGGTAAGTTTTCCCCAAATCCAGTAACATTTTAGTTGTCGCTCACCATCCGACCGCAATCTTTTGGACAATGTAGAAGTTTAAACCGCCCGTCTTAACTTATCTGGTCATGCCTGTAAAGCTGTTTACACATCCAACACTGATCACCTGACGTGCAAACTTAGGGTATAACATTGAACTGGGTGAACCAGTTCAATCATTTCTGTTTCCTATGCTACGCCTTGCAGTCATACAAAAAGTGAACCAAAGACTTGAAAGACAGGAAACATAAATGAGTAGTTCACCCCTGGAATAGATCTTCAGATCTGTGAGAGCAATTTGTTCAAAGGATTAGTTAACCGCTCTAATGGATCTTCGGGTCTATTTCTTTCATTCACTGGTCACTAGTTTCTTACTAATTTGTGTCTGTTCATTTATGTAAAGTGTATTTAGTTGCATTTTCTCTTGTGATGAGCCTTGGACTCATGGTCTTTTTTGTAACAATGTCCTGTAACATAACATTCAGACAGTGTAGTGGCCTGTTCCCAGCTAGGGTAAGGATGTTTGCTCCTGTTGGTCTCAGTTCTTAAATATTTGGTGTAAATTATCTGCCAACAACCTTTAGTACTTATGTCTGTGTAATACCAAAGGTCTGGCTAAAATACAAACTCTATAGTGCCCCTATTGAAACTGTAGATTTTCATGATCTGGCATGAATGAGTCCACATTAGGTTGGAAGTCCCAAAATCCGATTCAAAGTCACAATACTGGGTCCCCAGTACACCACAACAGTAAGTCATATGAATTGTGATCATGGCCAGGGCTATAGCTCATGAAATATGTAGAACGTCAATATGGATTGGAACCGTGTCAGAACCTTTTATATGACGATGTGGCCGCAATGACGTCTCCCTCTACATTCGTTCTCTGCACGGCCAGACATTAAAAGTTGCTCATTAGGTTGAGAAATATCCCTACACCTATCCCTAATAAGAAATCTGTGAGGATACAAATGCGGGGATCAGGACTTAAGCAATTGATTGAGCTTGGGACGGGCAAGACAGTTGCAGAGATGAAAGATACGGGCGGAGTTATGGGGTTGTTATGGGGGGCAAAGGAGAGAGTATTTGTTGAGGTATTTTGGTAGTTTTTGGCAGCTTCAGCATAGCCCAATACCAAAGCTTTTGTTCAAGCACCAGCTATATTGAATGTGTGCCTTGTGTTGCTTGAGTGCCGCATGTCAATCAAAAATGACCCCCCTTGCAGGTACTAATCCCTGCTGTTAACCCCGGGTAGTGGGCGCGGTCGGTTTTCAGACATGTATATAACCAACTCTAACAACTAAAATCAAAAGTAAACTTTGCTTTGAAAACCAAACAAGTAAATTAATAACATCACAGATTACTTAAAGTTTAAGTAGTTTAAAACGTTTAAAAGGGGTGGAGCATACCTAAACAGACTCTTAAACAGGGACATCCTGAGGGTGGAAGAGTGTGTTGTGGAAGAGTTTATTGTGGTCGTACTTGCGCAGATGAAGCGCTGGCGCCAGGTCCTGGGGTGTTCATATGCCAGGCAGCGCAGAGTGGCCTCCTGGTTCTGGTTCACCCTCTCCGTCTAGCCATTGCTTTGGGGGAGAAAACCAGACGAGAGGCTTACCGAAGCACCGACCGTACGGCGAAAGGCCTTCCAGAAACCAGAGGTAAACTGGGGACCCCGGTTGCTGACCACATCCAGCCACAGCCCGTGAAGCTGAATGGGGTGGGGGGTTGTTATTTACAACAGTAGGACAAGCTAAAATTCTTTTAATTATTTTAGATTTAGAAAAACTTAATCTACCATCTTTAATTAATCATCTAATCAAGCAAATATCATGAGTGGACTCTCATAAAAGAAGATTGGGAATCAACCCTTTAGACATCCGTTAGTCACTGGCTGCACATACATGTTGCCATTGTTCTTTAAAACAAATGGCGGGGCCCCACCATGGCCAAAATTGAAATGACCAGCCCAATTAACACACTAAAATATATTCCACGACAATACACCAAACACAAGAGACAAATGGTTGCAGCAAAAAGGTTTCAAGTTAAAACTACGACAGTCTGTTACTTTCATAAACATGGTTCCTTCATCATAAAGAACAGGAAGGTTACGTGTTGAGAAGTAGGCCTACAACCGGTCTCATCCGTTACAGGATCATGAACAATGTTCGTCTGTGAGCTGCAAGTCCAATCAATATGTGTGCCCAGTGTCAATCCAGATCTGCCAGTATCACAATTCCTCTCCTGCGTGTGCATAGCACCGGTCATTCCTCCTTTGCTTTTCTCTTTGTCTCTGGTCCTTCTCCCATCTCCTATCTTAGCTCCCACTGTCTTATTTCTGGTTCTCTACCTGCCTATGGCACAGATAACCTAGGGTTATCCTGCTTAGTGGTCTCTCTTCCAGCAGTACCTCATTTTAAAAGTAGAATATATCAATTACAAAGAACAAACAGGCCCAAATTAAAACAATCAAATAGAACAATGTTTTAGAAAATGTTTAATACAACAAAATATTGACGTTTGAAATGAAACGTTACATTTCAATAAAAAAAAACGTAAAATAAATGACAGATTTTAAACTTTTTTCAGTTTTCGTACTTGTACCAGTCATCCAATCGACAACAAAACACATTTTGTTATATGAATGTTTATTCCAAAATGTATGTACTGAAACATGTGGATTTATTGCATTGCAACAATAAAGAGGGATCAACCCTTGTGAACACTGACTTTATCTGTGCCTAACATTTGTGTATTCTCACAATTGGCGCCCAACGTGGGGCATCCTGAAGCTTCACCCATGGCCCAGTTGTTGACAAAACCAGTTACGGGCGGCTCAGGAGGACAGGCGACGGCTGGACCGTTTGCTGGAAGGTGGGGTGGGGCAGGGCGCTGCCCAGCGCCCACACGTCCAGTTATTCAAGATGGGGGAGGCCGACGACCCGGAGGCCTTCCTGGCTACCTTCAAGGCCACGGCCAGGACGTGCGGGTGGCCAGAAGCGGAGTGGGCCTGCCACCTCCTCCCTCTGCTGACGGGAGAGGCCCAGCTGGCCGCCCACGGTCTACCGACGGCGGCAGCTGGGGACTACAGCGCGGCTGATCCGAGCTATGCGGGACCAGTTCGGGCTGAGCCCGGAAGAGCATAGGCGGCGCTTCCGGGCCCTGAAGTACGACGCAGCGGGCCGACCCTACCTCTACGCCCAGCAGCTGCTGGACAAGGCTAAGCGGTGGCTACTCCCAGAGGACCGGGAACCAGGGGCCCTGCTGGAGATGGTGGTGATGGAGGCTTTCACAGATGGGCTGCCGTTGAGGACATCCGCCTGGGTCCAGTGCCGTCGACCTACGACCCTCGCCTCAGCGGTTGCCCTGGCGGAGGACCACCTGTCCCAGCTGCCCGCAGATGGCCGAGCAGTCGTTCGGAGCGCCCAGAACCAGCGCCACGGGGCGGACGCCCGGGGCAGGTTCCCGGGGAAGGGGGGGAACGGAGGGAACAGACACCCATAACCACTTCCCCCACCCCGCAGACAGGTCCTCCAATGCCAGGCGAGGGGTGCTGGCGATGTGGTCAGCCTGGCCATTTCCAGAGGGAGTGCCCGTTGATGGAGGTGGGGCAGGTTGTCCGCATCGCTGGCACGCCGACCCCTTCCCCCGGTCCAGGGGCGACGTATCACATCCCGGTAAGGTTGCAATGGGGGACACACCTGGCTCTACTGGATTCTGGATGTATGCAGTCCATGATCCAAGAGCGCCTGGTTCGACCCGCGGCATTGGTGGAGCACGGGTGTTTATTAGGTGTTTTCATGGGGATG
>JAVQJS010127150.1:0-14832 GCA_036024795.1 Galaxias rostratus | reverse complement strand
CCTGGGTTCGATTCCCACCTGAGGGCCTTTCTGTGTGGAGTTTGCATGTTCTCCCCGTGTTAGCGTGGGTTTCCTCCGGGTACTCCGGTTTCCTCCCACAGTCCAAAAACATGCAGGTTAATAGGTGACTCTAAATTGTCTATAGGTGTGAATGTGTGTGTGTGAGTGGTTGTACGTCTATGTGTTAGCCTTGCGATGGATTGGCGATCTGTCCAAGCTGTACCCTGCCTCTCGCCCGAAGTCAGCTGGGATAGGCTCTAGCCAGCTCCCCCCGTGACCCTGCATAGGATAAGTGGTTCTGATAATGGATGGATGGATGGATGGATTCCCCCCCTCCCCGTTGCCATTCACCCCCCACCCCTCCGGGCGCGCTCTCACACGCTGACATACTCAAACCCTCACACGTCCGTATTCACCAGTGCGCCCAACCAAGCACACAAAATAGGAGTGGACAGCAAATGGTTTCAGAAAACAACGTTCATATTCGATGGGGTAACTTTCTTGTGTGTATTTAAGGTACATACATAAATAACCCAGTGTACAAAGCTAGATTTGGGAGGAGAGATGCATTGTGTTAAAAAGTACCGAAATGTCTGAGTCTATTGATTTCATTTTCTGTCATAATTATTGAAACCAGGTTCGTTTATTATAGTTTGAGCACGTCAGTTTCAGAATGATTACTGTCATATTTCAACAATTAGTACTTAAATTATTCAATAATTTGGCCACAAAAAAAACAATAACCACATCCGTCAACTTCCACACTAGGCCAAGCAACTTGTTCTCTGGTAATTATTTATTTCAAACTGTCAATATAAAATGACACAGTAGTGCAATTAGTCATTCACACCATTCGTGTTTTACACATTTTCCCCAACTGTGTAAGTCATTTATAGCAGCTTTAAGACTGTGCAAATACGGGGATATTTTTTTTTTTGCATTGAGGTTAGGCAGTAAACACAACTCACTATAAATATAAATGCAAAACACACTTGAGAAAATCGTTTGAAACCAAATTAAAACATTTTGTCACAGACGATCAAACAAACCCTCATTAATTTAGACTTCGTCTCCACGTTCGCAAAACTCCTTTCCATAATTGCTTCACTCAGCAATCAATTCTCATTCATGCATGGAAGTCACCTCTGAGTTACTGTATTTGTGACGGTGTCTTTTTTTGGGAAGGATTAGTTTCAGCAGTGATTTTCCGTTTCTCTTTTAAATGACCAGGCCACTCTCCGTCTATATCGATTGCGCCGCTCCAGGTTACCTACTAATTGAAAGCGTGGCACATTTCCCCTCACGTCTGTTACTCTCATTTCTCACAGACATCTGCTTTTAATTCAAAAAGTGGATCAAAAGACTCCTCTTTTCATGTATTCTAATGGAACGAGCGGAGAACGAAAGGCGAGGGGTGCGAACACGAAAAGCACAGGTAAGAGGGAGGACGACGAGAGAGAAGGATGGAGGGTTGGCGGAGTGGGCGTAATCGCAGAGACTTGAAACTCATTTCATGCGTCTGCCGATGTTTGGCCGATGTTTCTTGAGGGGTAGAACGGTGCCGACGACCTGGCAGGCGCTAAAGTTAAGGGGATTACTCCGGTAAAATACACGATGCCATCCGCATTGCACACCACTGCACTGGGCCCACTTAAACCGTCGGTGTCACCGTCTCTGCCTCGGTCACTGCAGGTTGTCAGTTTTAGACAAGAAAAAGAACAGAAGTTATTTCTGGTTTTGTGTCAAATGTTTCACGCCTGTGAAAAGTGAGAGGTTTTGTAGGCCTGGTTGGCAGACAGTCATTGCATTTTGTGCAATCCTAAAATGAATCACCATCTGTGAGCGCACGTAATCTCATTTAGCACCTACCCTCTGTTTCTCCGAGTGTGGACTGGCCATTATACTAAAAGCCATCAGAATGTTTCATCTCGCCCGGCAGCTTATGAATCGATGGAGAGCTTTTCCTTATTGGGCATCCTCTAAGAACGGTATAAACATTACGGACGCACCAAAGATTAAAGCGCTATCGACGCCGCTAGTGCATGGAACACTGACCCTGCTAGGAATATCCCCATATAAAAACAATGGTCAGACTTAGACCTGATTATTTTTCACTCCAGGGTTAATAACATCAACACTAGAAAGCTAAGCCTCTGAACCACTCTGAAGTAATAAAGATTTATACTCTGATTCACTTTGAGATTATTTCAATACTCAAGATATTGCTTCTCCCAGGGCTTTTACCCTGACCGAACTGTTCATGTTCCAATGCATGACAGGCGTTCTTATCCCAAATGCACGAGACTTTGTGCTACAATATCAATTATCCAAGGGAAGCGCCAGAACAATGGATTCGTTTTCTCAGGGAAGACAGCCGATTAATCATCAGGGTTTTCGCGTGGTACCTTCCCCGTCTGGTGGATGAGTGTCACCGAGCATACAACAACGCAAGAAATCTCCTCTAGCCTCTCCGGCACACGGCAGGGCCAGACATCTTTCTCTGGATCAACTTTATGTGTTGTTGTTCCATCGTGCCCTTTCAATTTCTACTCCTCCTGCTGGCTCGTAACACCTACCCAGCAGGAAATGCGGTTCCTTGTTTAGATGCCCAATTTAAATCCTTTCTTTTCATCCTCTGCTTTCTTCTCTCAGCCGGACAGGACAGCTTGTATGGTTTGGCCCTGCACTCTTCCTCAGGGGTAAAGAAAGTAGATGATCAGCCGACCGTTTGTCCGTCTCCGATCTAAACGTTTATGAACAAATAAACGACCTGGGTATATGACAACGAATCGGTCCTGAAACCCTGGTTTTAGACTAGATCTTGAGAGGGACACTGATTAAAGAGGGATTCGTGAGTTTGATTGGATATTCTGCTGAGAGCACACCAGCACGTCCAATGAGCTCAGTTCAAATTGCTTTCCGTGAGTGCAGTGAAGTGCTCGGAATTCAACTTTGACTCACACCAAGATGACAGCATCACAACATGTTGATGGTGATGCAAGGGAGTCTTGACAAGACGTGATTCACTTGTGTGAAGTCCTTTAGCCAGCCTCCTCCTCCTACCCTTACACTCCCTCTCCCTCCTCCTCTCACCCCTGACTCTCTCTCCCTCCTCCTTCAATCCCCAGACTCCCTCTCCCTCCTCTTTCTATCCCCACACTCCGTCTCCCTCTTCCTCCCACCCTCAGACTCCGTCTCCCTCCTCCTCCCACCCTCAGACTCCGTCTCCTTCCTCCTCCCACCCTCAGACTCCGTCTCCCCGCTCCGGCCACCCTTACACTCCCTCTCCCTCCTCCTACTATCCCCACACTCCCTCTCCATTTCCCTCTTCCTCTCTCTCCTTCTCCCTCCCTCTCCCTTTCTCCCTCCATCCCTATCCACACCCCTCCCTCTCTCTCTCACCCTCCCTCTTCCTTCCTCCCTCTCTCTCCCTCTTCCCCCTCTTCCTCTCTCTCTCCTTCACCCTGCCTCTACTTTCTCATCTTGCATCTACACCCTCACTCCCTCTCCCCCCCTCTTTCACCCTCCCTCTCGCCCTCCCTCTCTCTCCCTCTTCCCCCTTCTCATTCCCTCTCAGTCTGTCTTCCTCCGTCTCCCCCTCTCCTCCCTCTTCCTCCTTCTCACTCCCTCTCAGTCTGTCTTCCTCCCTCTCCCCCTCTCTCTCCCTCTTCCTCCTTCTCACTCCCTCTCCGTCTCTCTTCCTCCTTCTCCCCCTCTCCTCCCTCGTTATCTTGTCTTCCCTGTCTTTCTTGACTGCCCGAGCACCACAATAACTGTACTTGTAAGTTTCACTGAACTCTCGCACAATGGTGAGTCTTACCGCCTCGGAACACAGGAGTGAGTCCTGCAATTAATGTTGAGGGTGTAATTACACGATAAAACGCAAAATAAAACAACCTTTGTTGTTTGTTCAGCTGCTGGGTGTCTCAAACGAGGCAAGTGAGGTCTCATTCAAGTGTTGTTTTGTTTATTTTCGCACAGGCAGGAGCATTGCAAGGTTTTGTTTATGTAATTAAATTTTTTTATAAAACAAATAATTATAGTGTCTTTAATAATGATGTATTCATGAATTTTGACAAAACTGGTTATTTTTACTGCGATGATGCAGCACGCACATTTTAAAGATCAAGTGCCATGTACTGCGCAACGTAATTCTTAATTACTTTAATTGTTTCAACCAAGCCGACCCTAAGGAAGTGACTTCAAGCCAGACATCTGATATGTTTGTAGTGCTCGAAGTCCACTTAGAGAAAGGAGACCATTGTTATTCATCTATCTGTCAGCAACGTTCTTTCTGTTAGAGCCTTAAAGACCTGGTCCTCGGAGCCTGGGAACATGTATTGAACAATGACATGCACGTCTATCGTGATGGCTGATGACAGAAACATCCCTATCATGGCTTTTCCTTCGGCTCACAGCTATACACGGCAAAAAAAGCTCGTGTTGAATATCATTGTTACAGTTCATTCCTGACAATGACGTTGGCAATAGGTTGGGGTAAATTTCAATAACACAATGGGAATGAAGTTGGCAGTGGTTTACGGTCATTCATTTACAAATAGTAGCAAACAGGCAGATTCAAGACGGGTAAATAATTGTAATTGTCAAAGCTGTACATTTACGGCTAGTAGTAGGCAACCTTCTTGCCAGTAAATTTGATTACACACTGTTTAGGCAAAATGACAATTCAGCATGTTCAACTGCTCAGTACTCACTCTTGTATTTAAAAAAAACATTTTTTTTAACAAGCTTTCATGCTGCTACGTCTATTTGATAGAGGGTTGGTTGAAACAAGCAACATCACAGTCGGGTGTCTCAACAGACCCTCGGAAACCGGAGCATCAGCAGCCCACTGCCAGCACAGCTGATTCAGGTCAAGTGAATAATTGGTTGCACTGAATCTTGCATGTTGGCAGTGGAATAGACCAATCGCGTGCGGAGGGAAGTGGGCATCTGGTTTACTCTAATCAAACCCCTACAAAAGATCAGAGTGCATTGCACTGCACTGCACAATTAAGTACGGGCAAAAAATACATCAGTCATTTATGGTTAATTCAGTCAAGAAAAAAGGTCACAAATCACAGAGTGCATCAGATCCCACAGTAAAATACCCAAAAATTGTAAAACAGTATTTTGCTGTTCCTTTTATTGTGAAAATACAGAAAATTACTAGCCAATCTGAAAGTACCCAGAATGCTTTGCATTTCACAGTGACATACAACTGAATGATTGAACAGTAGTTTACTGTTTTATTTGCTTTGTAAAAACACAGCAATTTTTTTACAGTGTAGACGTACAGTATTGTACATGAGTTTTAGGAGTTTAAATCTTTTCTACCACTATTCACATACTGGAGGATATATATTTTCTAAAATGATAAATGAGTCGTGCTGCTATGTTTCTTGTGTCACTTTAAAACAATCAATTAATCTCATACATGATGTTCGATTTAATTGGCAAAGTTAAAATTCTGAAATCTTGGCTTGAAAAAACCACCATAAACCATTTTGGCTTAATTACATGTGAATTTTTTTTATATTAATATTTATATTCACAAAAATGATATTCAAGCAAATCAAATTGATGTAATGTTATCACTATAAAAGAAAAGGTTTACCATTCCAAAGTTTTCAGTATAAACAATTGTCTATGAAGCTTCTAGAAATGCACTGCACTGCTTTTTATGGATAATAACGAAGGCCAATAATGTAATTCTGCTAGCTCTGGTTATTGCCTTTTATTAGTCTTATTTTACATTTCTCATTAATTTCTCATTTTTCAAGTTCAAATTTGAAAAGAAATTGGAGAAAAAAAATGGTTACTTTGTATAAAAAAGACATACAGTTTAAGGGTAAAAATAAAAACAAGGAATTGCCGTAAAAGCACGGAGGTGTTGGTGAGCCTGTCATTGTGGTCCACTTACACAGTAGTAGTTAATTTGACATTACGCCCTCGCACCGATGGCACTGTACTGCAAGAAAACATGAAAACAAAAGTGAAAACGCACAACTTAATGAACGACAATAAGTTAACCACACACCATGCTTCTGTGACACAGCTGATTCTAAGTGATCTGTACATGATGTTCCCCACAGAATTGTAAAAAGAAATTCCATGAATTCTTAAATTACGAGAAGGGTGTAAATGACTTCAGACAAGTGTCATCCTGTTGAATCTCTCACATCTTGACAACAGTGCTGATGATGGTGATGAAGATCAAAGGTTCTCGCCAAAGTCAATAGCTACCACATAATAGGTTGAACCTCACATAATGCTACAACCCATCTCTACACCCCAATTCGCCTTCGACCCTTCCACGAAGGTCACAGACGTGTTGACCTTCCCTAAAATACTGCTCAACACCGTTGACCCCTCATACGATCAACTATACCACGGTCCGGGTGCCGTTTCCCTTCGACCTTTGGGCCATTTGTCCCCAGCAGCCGCACTGACACTCCGGTCTCCGTGGTACCTCGACCCCCCAGCCGTCCACAGGCACTGGAACGGCAAACTCAGCGTTGCCGTGGCACCATCAGGTGTACCGTGGAATTTCGGGAAAGTCACATTTGTTGTAAAACTTACAAATCTTTTCAATCAAGTTCGATTCGGGTTTCACTTCTGGGGCGTGCCACCAAATCAATTATTTTATGCCAGCGTGCCGTGGGTGGGATCAGGTGGGGAAACGCCGCTCTAAATGACTGAGCTGGGCTTCTCCACCAGCTTGAGGGCCTCGTGCATTCCCACGGCCGACAGCTTGCGGTTGATGTTGCGGTAGCGGCAGCGCAGCAGGTTGCTGTAGGTGGTGCGCAGGTCGCGGTTGAAGAAGGCGTAGATGAAGGGGTTGATGAGGGAGTTAGCGTAGCCCAGCCACAGCAGGGTCCTCTCCAGCCACAGGGGCACGCAGCTGCACTCCACCCCGCATACGAAGGGCCGCGCGGTGGACACCAGGAAGAAGGGCAGCCAGCAGAAGCTGAAGGCCCCGACCACGATGCCCAAGATGGCCGCCGCCTTCTGCTCTCTCTTGAAGATGGAGACGTTGGTCTTCCTCCGGCGTTGATCGGGGTCCGGCTTCAGGAGGCGCGACACCCGCGTGCTGCACTCCTCCTCCACCTCCCGGTGGAGCTTCAGAGCCGCCGACACGCAATTCACACTCTCCTCTTCCTCCTCGTCCTCCTCCTCTTCCCCCTCCTCCCCCTCCTCCGCCGTCCCGTGCCGTCTGACCTCCGCGTCTCCCGGGGAGGCGGCCAGCTCCTCTCTGGCCCGGGGGAAGCCGGTGATGGTGTGCTTGGCGGCGCTGAGCTTGGCGGCGCGGTAGATCCGGTGGTACATCATCAGCATGACGGACATGGGGATGTAGAAGGCCACGGCGGTGGAGTACACGGTGTAGCCAAAGTCCTGGCTGATGAGACAGACGCGGCCGTCGTTGACGTTCTGGGCCCAGCCGAACAGGGGCGGCAGGGTGATGGAGGCGGACAGGAGCCACACGGACAGGATCATCTTGGCCATGCAGCAGCCATTCTGACGCACTGGGTAGGTCAGAGGCTTGGTGATGCCAAGGTATCTTCAAGAGAAAAAGGTTCATCACACAATTAGTATCCATTTTCATGAACTATTTAAAATTAATTAAAGTGTAAAAAATATGGGGCTATGATTTCATTTCACAATCGAAGTCTGGCATCTGTGGTTTTATTGACGGACCACGATCTTAAAAGCATATATTGGATGTATTTAGACACGGTAAACTGCAAAAATACATCTAAAACACGTTTTATATGTGTGTAAAGGTTGGAAATCTTCCGTTACAGATTTCAATGGTTGATGGCACTCACCGGTCTATACTGATTACGCACAGGGTCATTATGGAAGCAGTGCAGCACATCACATCCATGGCGATGAAAACGTTACAGAAGAACTGACCAAAGATCCACTGGCCCCCTATAAGATCCGTTATACTAACGAAGGGCATTACAGCGATAGCAATGGAGAGGTCCGCGAGAGCCAGTGATACGATCAGATAATTGGATGGCTGGCGCAACTTCTTCACGAAACACACGGAGCTGACCACAAGCAAGTTCCCACAGATTGTGGACAAGGTTAACATCGTCAGGACACCGCCGATAAACAATTTCTCCACTCTGCCATAGTTGAGAATCTGCTCCCCGCACAGTGTCCCGTTCTCCATCAGGTATATTGGGTTCGGCAAGGTTGTGGACACTGCTGTCTCCTGCGCAATCTTCAGCAGGAGGGGAGCGAGTCCCTCCGAAATCATGTTAGTCGAACCGAGCTCCCTTGCTGTTTCCTCTATCATATACGATTTCATTTTAGTAGAAAAGGTTCCGTTGGTATCAACAACCATTGTGTTCTCGGGTCGTTTTTATCCATGGACTTAGGGATGTTCGTAGGATGTCACTAGACGCATAGTGCTGTAGTAAAATGACTAATCTGTCAACACTTCACATACGTAAACGTCTATTTTAAAAGATGCGAAATTTTCAAGAAAATTTGCTTGTATGACATCCCACCACTCGAGTGACCTTCTAATCCATTGATGAAACAATCAAATAAAATACATGTCGAGTAACGTCAAAAGTATCTCCCAAATACAAATATTTATTAAACCTGCAGCAGAAGACGCGATGCAGTCCGAGTGATTTTGCGGCGGATTTGGTTTGGTGAAACAGAAATGTGGACTCATTGTATCGACTGCGCGCATAAGCTTTTCCTAGAAACAGGAGAAGCGGCAAGTTTCTAGTGCGACTCTACTGTCAAAATGATTCATTTTGCGCACATGCACACCCATTGACGCGTATTCACATTTGACGTGGCTGAAGAATCGTAATCAGTTGCCAATCAGTTAATGTATAACGTTTTGGATTGATTTTGTGTATCATAATGCCAATTAAATTAAAAAGTTTTTTTCATAGTACTAATTTGTCGCTTTTTGGAGGGCCTGCTTCATAGCCAGTTTGCATTCGAACCAACCGCAGTGAAACTCTTCCTTGCTTTACTTTTCCTTTGATCCACGGGTCTGAGGCAAATAAAGTACTCTACATGTTTTAAAATGTAGTTATGCGTAGGGCCATGCATGTTGGTAATTGTTGGGAATTATGCTGGTTTTCACCCCTTTTGGTGGAAACCTTTTACAATAGCACCATCATGTGAACATTCAAAACACTGCATGACGTTCACACGGTATGTCGCAAGCGACCCACTACAGATCTTAGCGAGCCGATCTATAACGACCACCTACCAAGTATTCATTACACGTGGATTAAATAATTAGTTTATATCGTCACCATGTTGATTTCGTTGTTTTTAAGGACGTTCGAAATTTAAGCAAGCACTAGACGGGTTGTGCCTCCAGTGAAAAATGCATTGTATAATGACATTTAAACGCCTCCGAATTTACCAGTGCCATGTTCTAGTGATGCATTCAAATAAAGTTTGAAGAAAGCTTGCGATTGCAAGATTGCAGATTGCTAAATGTTTTAAACTAATAGGCTGCTACACCTGTCTCAATGTAAAGTCTGCAACAAATCCCATTCCATGTTCCGTGACCATATTTTACTATCTCCTCGTGGAATTCATGTAAATATAAAGTTGCCAGCTTGGCTTGAAATCCGCTTAAAGGTAAAAGGAGAAATTAAAGATGAATTGCCATTTTAATATGAATATGTCACACAAATCTGGCAACCTTACAAAAACACCCATGATCCCAATTGAAAGTCCGGTACAACTATATAATTAGAAGATATGCCTTCGAACAAGCACGTAATACGATAACAATGTAAATGCACTATCGTTAAGGACATTTCTGAAATGTGCCTTGAATGTGTCCGTGAGTCTTCCATGACACTGTGAAATGTGCGCTTCCTCCTTCCATCTTGACGCCCGTCTACATCACCGGTTGGTTGGCAGCGAGTGAATCATCGTCCTGGGAGAAACTGGGATGCTGCGCCTCTGAAAAGCCACATCATCGCACTTTTCAATTATAACATATTAATTTCCCAATATCAGCATGGAAGAGGTTTTGCGGAAACTGCAAAAAGAGGCGTCGGGACACAAACACAAATCGATTCGTGATGCTTGTTTATTTGCTTGTGGTAAGTAGCTTTGTAGCCTTAGCTAATCGAACTGCACCTGTCATCATAGGTTCTCGGCCGACGAAAAACCTATACCGTATTTCTACCTATACTGCCAGTGATTTTCTTAAAGATTTGGGTTCAGATCTATTTAATATGAACATGTAGCCTACTGTACATTTTAACGACTGCCACTGTCGACAAATATAATATGAGGTTATATTATACTCACTTTTATTCACTGCTTTGGTCGGCTATCAACAGGATGTATTATTTTATCCACTCCACTCCGATTATCACTCTGTATCGTTATTTTAGACGTCACATATATATTTGTTGTCGATCCCTGTCCTTGATATGTCAATCAAGAACTTGATGCCTTAAATTCAGTTTCCATTTGGCTATACAACCGATAATTGCAGTAGTCTTAGATTGCCGTACCAGACCACATGATGTCATTTGTTTTACCCGTCTATTGACAAACGCACAGTGCACGAGGACAGGTACACACCACAAGTTGCGTGGTCATAGGACAATACAATCTGGCAACCTCATTGCAATAAAAAGCAAGCCAAGCACCATCTATCCAGTATCCCAAGCAGGCAGGTTCACACAGGAAAACAAAACAAAGCACTGCATCCTGTCATTTATGTAACTTTACAGAAACCCTTGAAGCCCCGAAAAGGTCGGCTAAGATCCCTCCTTCTCAGCTTCGGTAAGTTGAATGGCAGCCTTGTTTTGTCTGCGTGTTTATGTCTCTGTCTAGAGGTGGATCCTGCTGTACAGCCCAGAGTTGCGTGGTATTTTACGTTATGTTGACTAGGTCATAAAAGGAGCGAATGTGCTCATACATTAATCTGCCACCTGAAATACAGATCCATTAACGAATGAGCTTTTTGAGTTTTTACTGTTGTAGATAGTTTAGGATGATGGTGTCTTAGACTGATGCACACACCCTACACTCTCTCTCTCTCTCTCTCTCTCTCTCTCTCTCTCTCTCTCTCTTTCTCTCTGTCTCTCTCACACGCATACACACACTCACACACAGACAAATATGCAGATTCATGCTTAATCATCCCACTGGATGTATGACTCAGGCATGTCCGTGTTGTGAGTAGGAGCCACCTACAGTCATGCAGGGATGAAGTTGGGAACGTGAACCTGCAGGCTTTGCGCCTCATTCTATATGCCCCTACCACTCTGTATGATAGCTTTAATCTTTAGTGCAGAATAAAATTGTGGGGGGGGATGGGGGGGGGTGTCGAGTTCTTACAGCAGGGCCAGCTTTACATTTCAAGGTCCGTCGGTGCCGGAGAAACATCGGCCCTCTCATGGCTTTTCGTGAGCGGTCGACGTTCTGGGGAAGCGGCTCGTTCAGAGAGGGGGGCGGTGTCATTGCGGTTGTGTAACGGGACTATGCTGTTACTATGTCGCACTCCGGCTATTCCCTGGCTAGGGCCTCCTCTGATGGTGTGTCGTTCTGACAGGCAGGCCAGTGGGTCGGTCAGTTCACGTTGTTCAGTCGGGCTTCCTATACGAGTGTTCGACCACCCTGTGAGCTGTGGGATTTGTAGGATCAAACCGACACTGTATCTCCTACACTGGCATGTCGGAGGGGGGGGGGGGGGTTGCTGGGGGGTAGCGTTTGCAGCTCTGCGTAATAATTTTGCTTTCGCATTGCCGTCCCTGGCACTGCGCTGGGACTTCATAAACATGACAGGATGAATTTATGAATGAATTTGCCTTATTATTAATATGATGTATAGGCGATGGGGCTGAATAACTGCACTGATAGTTAAGTAGGAGTGTTTAAGCATACATAATTGACGGGGTCTTCTATGGCTTATGCAAACTGCTGAGGACGAAGCTAAGTTACCGAGGCCGACCACATGATATGTTTCAGAAGTTAAATTGATATCTGTTTCAATGTCGTCAGCGAGCGATGCCTCCTACCTCTCCAGATGGCACTGGAGTCCAAGAGCACCAAACTGGCCCAGACTGCCCTGGCTGGCATGCAGGTAATACTACTACTAATAATAATAATAATGCATTTTGTTTAGTTTTAAGCGCCTTTTCAAGACACTCCACACGCTTTTACACAATTATGTCACCAATTGATATCACAGAATGAACAACTCAACAGCTATCAAACACTACACCCAGTCTAAGTGATACCACGGCAGCCAATTTGCGCCAAACTTGGTACCGTGCAACGGCACCAAACAACCGGGCCCTGTCATCGCTCGACAGCGTTGGCGTTTGCTTTTTCATTGTTTTTGCAGACCCTTTTTTTTGTAGCAGTGACTTTGTACAAGAGTAGAAGATTGATGACAGTGTATTCATGAGAAATGCCAGCTTGCATGCGGGAGAACACAAGAACATGAAAAACGTTTAATCCCCTTTGTGCCTGAAAAATGAAAATAAATGCAAATTTTTCGAGCTCTGTTTCATCTCCTTGTCTGTCTGTCTGTCTGTCTGTCTGTCTGTCTGTCTGTCTGTCTGTCTGTCTGTCTGTCTGTCTGTCTGTCTGTCTGTCTGTCTGTCTGTCTGTCTGTCTACACGCGTCTGTGCCTGTATGTGCGCGTGTGTGTGTGCGTACGTGCGTGCGTCTTTCTGTCTCTGCCTGTTTGTTGACCTGCGTCTGTGTGCCCGCGCCACAGACGCTGCTGTGTGAGGAGCGCTTTGTTCGCGGGCCGGGGGAGGAGGGGGAGGTGGAGGTGCGGGAGAGGCAGCTGCTGAGTCAGATGTTGGAGGCCCTGAGGGTCACCCCCACCCTCCACGAGGACCTGCAGGTGGAGGTCATGAAGGTACAGGAAGACGTACACCAGTGCCTGCGAATCCTCTCGCACACACACACACACACACACACACACACACACACACACACACACACACACACACACACACACACACACACACCACGGTGTGATGGTAGTGCCAGTGCCAAACACACCATTTAAAGCAGGATCTTAGCCGATTTGAGGCCGAGGCTTTTGTCCCTGAATCCTCCGATGTGTCCGTCCTTTCAGGTTCTGCTGTGCATCACGTACTCCCCGACCTTTGACATCAACGGCGACTCCATCCTCAGAATAGCCGAGGTAAGGTGTGCGTGCGTGAGCGCGTCCGTGTGTGTGTGTGTGTGTGTGTGTGTGTGTGTGTGTGTGTGTGTGTGTGTGTGTGTGTGTGTGTGTGTGTGACAACTGCGTCTGCTTTTTCCCGGCGCCTGACCTTACGCCAATAACCTCCGCGCGGTCGGATCGGGGCATGATCCCAGCCGGCTCCGTCCGTCCTCACGGACCGTCTAACGATTCCCGCCGGGTTGCCCCCGGGGCATTGAAAGTCTCCTCTCTGGCCGCCCTCCTCCTCCTCCTCCTCCAGGCCCCCAGCCCCTTCTCCAGTCCTCCACAGAGACACGACGATGACGCCCGGGGATCAATGAGACGCGCTGCTGCGGCCGACATTATCATGGCCCCGGCTCAGACCAGGGAGGGGTGGTGGAGGGCGGGATCGGACCGAAGACTTAGGAAGCAGGTCGTGTTTGATAGCAAGCTTCGGTGTGTGTGTGTGCGTGCGTGCGTGCGTGCGTGTCTATTTACCCGAGCGTCCATTAGTGGATTGTAAAAGCAGGTTGTTGTGTCTCTTCTTAATGGACCCCCCGCCTCCCCACCCACTCCCGTGGGGGTGGTATCGTAACGAGAGTAACATAATCAGAGGTTGCCGACACCGGCAGCATTGCCATGAGTCAGCCTCGCGTCTGCCTGGGAGCCGCACCACCTTCTGGGCCCGCCGTGACTTTGTCCGTGCGGGAGGCCACGCCCTCTCTTCCTCTCTCCGACGCGTCCCGCTCCCCATGGTGGTGCTAGGATACCGGGTGACGCCTGGCAGTAACAGTTGAGGATAGTTTCGGAAGGGCGGGTGAGAAAATGATGACTCTCTTGCTCCTTGCGCCTCCTCCCTCTCCTCCTCCTTCTTCTCCTCCTCCTCCTCCTTCTCCTCCTCCTCCTCCTCCCTCTCCTCCTCCTTCTTCTCCTCCTCCTCCTCCCTCTCCTCCTCCTTCTCCTCCTCCTCCTCCTCCTTCTTCTCCTCCTCCTCCTCCTCCTCCTCCTTCTCCTCCTCCTCCTTCTTCTCTGTGTCTTCATCCACCCCCGTTGCTGTTGGTGAGTCATAGCGTTTGGACAGTGAGGTGTTCTGACAGGTTGGCCCACGCCCCCCCCCCCCTCCCCCCTGGTTCTCTCTGGCTTCTGAAAGAGGCCGCGGGGAGGGGCCCGAGGTAGCCTTCAGGACAAAGAGGATTTACTGTCCTCCCTCCCTCGCTGCCTCCCTCATTAGTCTGGTCGCCATGGGAACCTGTGACGCCATGGAAACCTTGCCTGGGACGTGCGTTAGGTGGGGTGTGATCGCCTTGCGGGAGACCTTGTCTAATTTAACCTCTGTGTGTGTGTGTGTGTGTGCGTGTGTGTTTGTGTGTGTGTGTGTGTGTGTGTGTGTGTGTGTGTGTGTGTGTGTTTGCGTCGTCCAGCTGTGCATCGAGACCTACGTGTCCAGCTGCCACCAGCGCAGCATCAACACCGCCGTGAGGGCCACACTCAGCCAGATCCTGGGAGACCTGACTCTGCAGCTCCGACACAGACAGGAGGTGCCCCCCCCCCACCCACCCCCCTACCCCCCCAGACGTCCCCACCCCCACACCCACCCCCACGGCCCACGCCCGTCGCGGCCGCCCCCCCCCCCGGCCGGCCGGGGGGGCGCG
>JAVQJS010127127.1:0-12070 GCA_036024795.1 Galaxias rostratus | reverse complement strand
TTTTTGATGAAAGACATTGTTTCCTTGAAAAAAACATTTTTAAAATTAAATTAGCATTATAAAGTGGATGGTGGCATTTTCTTCTGTTCATTCACTACAGGGCTAACAATATAAAACGTATTTACAAACATTAACCAGCATAATGGTTAATATGATGATAAAATAGGTTCAACTACAATGGAACCACGATGAGTACAATAATCATGGCTCTAACAATACAGCGAAGTCTGTACATTGTTATCCTTAAAAATATGACCATCTGTATTATCATCGATGCTCAGTAAATAATCCCTTAAATACAAGTAAAGTGCTGCATTTAGTGGCCAAACCAACAATTAAATCTACCTGTTGCATTTTGTCAACACAACCAGCTGGGCAACCTGTCCGGCTAATTACACATGTTACACTGCAAAGCATCTTCCTATGTCCTCACCATACAGCATCACAGCTTCATTCAGCAGACCTGCACACCCTAACACCAGCCTTATAGTCTCCTAAGGCACCCTTAGGCTTGCACACTCACCAGGACTTAGAAGGCTTCTCCCCTCCCCAGTGAAAACACCTTGCAGCAGCAGTAAGCCCAGGAGCCATAGGCAATAGTTCACAGACACAACCCTATACATGACACTGAAACTAGGCTATCAAATCAAGTTGTCTTATAAACTTTTACCCTTAAGCAAGCCAAGCGGTTCAATGTCTTTGGTCCAACGCTGCAATACTTTTATCCTCCCGGGGCACAGGAGGAGGGGCCATTCAGCACCTTATGCACTCAATCAATGACCAGCCAGTCACAATGGATTTTGTCAATTGACCACCTTTTCAAGGGTGAGCGTGTAGCGTCTGACAGAAATAGGATGATCTGACGCTGTGTTTCGCCCCCGACAGCCCTACATCACTGTGACAGGGACAAATCCAACAGAGTGTGGATGTTGTCAATCTCATCCTATTTACGAGGGACAAGAGTCAGATGTTCTTGGCATCTCCATGTCCTTTTCTTTTACATAAATTGGTTCTTCTTGGACCTTGGTTTAGTGAATTGATTCTGTTCCTAAGTGTATTATAGCCGGAGATGAGCTCCTCAATCTCGCCTACAGCTGTAGTTGAGCGCTGAGGGAATATCAATTGCTGGTCAGACATGATCAATCCCTGTCTCTCCAACAATTCAGTTGCTGTGTCAATATAATCTCACAACAAGAAGGGTACTTTGTCATGGTTCTTTAAAAATTATGAATTCTCTGATGTCATCTGTTACTTCAGTCAAATTACCTGTTTCAAATTGCCATTCCTATCATGCATATTTATTTGGATTGAAATTAACCGGTTAAATTGTATTCTGTAGTGTTTATCCTAAAGAAACAACAGCCTGTCTCACATCTGTCACTTGAGACATGGCCTAGATGTAGGATGTACAGAAGTGTGAATGACCTGCTGGATGGTGCTGTGGCTGACATTGAATCAAAGGGATGCTGTGTCTTAAAAAAAAACACAACACCATTATGGCCTTTAGGGATTGTGTGAAGTCGGATTGATCAGTGGTTAATATCATGGCCCCAAACCTCTGACCTATATGTGGCAAAGAAAATGTATGTTTTAAAGCTTGAACAAGTGTTGAACTATTTAAAACAGGCGCATTATAAATATTTTCATTTCATCCAGCAATGAGCAAGTTTTTTGCTTTTACTGATCGGATAAAAGTTGTATAATTGTTTGTATGGTGATGGTGAGCTAGCCAATCCTATCATCTAGTTAGTCAATTCCCTGAAGCATTAAATCAATCCTTATTTAGTGAGGCGAGGGCTGTGATGCACCTTTAACTTGTATGTCCACTATGTAGCCAAACAATATGACTATTTAATTTGCCCTTGCATACCATGAATGGACAGTTTAAGTGCTGTGGCAATTTAAATTACCTTACACCAGGGGGAGCAGATGTAACATCCATGTAATAGCTTAGTCTGCCCAGGCAATGAGTGTGTTTTTGTGGGATTTTGTTTATTGTACATGTGTGTACCTATAGCTGTGTGAGAGAGGGAGAGAGAGAGAGAAAGAGAGAGAGAGAGAGAGAGAGAGACTATGTAAAAAAAAATCTATTTAGACAACAGACTATATTGTTTTCCAAAAGTAGAATAAGTAACCTTGTTTAATAATTAGGATTCCAAAGGTTGCAATGTGTGTAGAAGGGGTGGCCTGGTGTGTTGGCTGTAGGCGTAGCTCCACAGCTGCAGAGAAGGGAGGTGGACGAGCGGAAGGAGTGTTAGTGGAACGCTCGCATGCTCAGTGAATTTGACTTGCTAGCGATCAAACTAGCAGCTGCGTTGACTCGAAGTGGCCACCTAGCTAGCTAGTTTAAGCAACCCGAAACCAATCAGAAGGACGCCCCTAGCGAGGACCTGTCTGAATTATAAATCGTATCGGTTTTATGTTAAAAGGTGATCAATCAAGGGTTGGCCTCTAACCTTCAGGAAAAACACGGAAGTGTAATTCAACGGGAAAAGCTTTGACACATCATAACATGGCTGAATTTAGCATCGACCAAGAAAACCTGCCAGGAGTCAAAGAGGGTAATGTCTGCTAAACCTAAGAATGGAACTAGTTGCTTCTTATGTTTGGGAAATCGTCTTCTGTCATCTGTTTGACATGTTTATGGTTATTTGAGTGGAAAATGATTTTGAGTCACTGCAATTGGCATAGCTAACAGGCTAGCCTCAGCCAGCTACTGCCGCTTGCGAGTAAACGGGACTCCGGGTGACTCCAACCGAAGTACTACAAGCCGATGTTTATCATCCTTAAAAGCTTTATCGTAACATGATGTTGGCAGGGCCATAATCAGCAATTAGATGTTATTCTAACTGGTGACAAGTTTGATTCAGACGCCTTTTTTTTCTCCAGATTTGACTAAAATCAGGCTTTTGACAGCACCGGTTTTTTTCATATTTGGCATCTGTCAAAACCAGTGCGTTGCTTCCCGGAGGAATAAAGTGGTTTCAACATGTCCAGTTGATTTGGAAAGGATTTGGGAAACTTCTGAATTAAAGCCCTTACAAAATAATAATCTGTTCAATGGCTTATGTGAATGCTATGAATGCATCGTCTACCTTTGTGCTTTCTTTTAGAGAAAATAAAATAAGAAATGTTTTTTAAAAACCAAAATTTCATGATTAGATGCACCCTGCAGTTATCTTTTTGATGGAAGGAAAATACGTCTTCCTGTTCTGTGCGTGAAAAGCAGCTGCTCCAGCACAATGGAATGTTCGGGATGCTGGCCTGCTTCTGAATAGTAGTGTGCGGGATGTGCTTTTCCATTGCTAAGCGGTCCTCCCCTGAGAGAAGAGTCGCACAGTTGTTCAAGACGTTTCAGTTTCTTCCCTCAGATTTTTTTCAGGTCATAAATAACAGATATGGATTTGTTTCGGCATAAATTTGACAATGTTAAAGCAGTTTCTGCCTAAAGTTGTCAATTCACTTCACCTCTGTATTCTCTACCTTTCCTTTTCTCACTTTTAGTTGACTATATAGACGTCATCAAAGTCCAAATGTTTTTATGCCTACTTCACATACTTTATCTTCTGTAGTCTGTTTTGAGGTTTATTTCAGTCTATTTACTTCTCTCTTCAAAACTGTTCTGTAACATAGACAGTTTAGGCTCACATGAACTTTCTTCAAATATGTTTTTTTTAATATATATAATAAAAAAGAAAGGCCAGACTTTATTATTTATACTAATCTTTTTATTTGTTCACACAGAAAGACTACAAGGCACTTGTGTAAAGCACAGTGTAATTGAGAAGTTAAAATCTCTGGCTTTGTGAGATAAAGAGATTAGACATATGCCAGGAACGTGTTCAGTTCAGTGTTAATCAAATCTTCTGTTGCCCTTAAAGGGGGAGGGAATCTATATCTGACCCCAGTCTCTCTCTGCTGCATCTGTTCATCCTAGTTAGTTACCCACTCCACTCAAGTCATCTAGCTGCTAATTCTAGGGCAGATATACTGCAATCAGCCCTGAAAGGCCAAAATGTAAGTCTCAGCCAACCCACATTTGGAGATTTCATAGAGCTCATCTTTCACTTGCTTGCCCCTTTATTGTGTTTTGTCTCTAGTGGGATTGAAGAACACACACACACACAAACGCTATGTGCACACTTGGTAGGCTTCACAGACGGGGAGTATGAGTGGTCAGCTTTTATTTATGAATTATGTATGTGGATGAGGTAATCCTTTCATCAGGCAGATGACCGTGGGCGTAATGTGACTGGTTTAAGGAGCTCGGCTATGACTCTTCGTGTTTGTTCAATTAAATGTGGGTGGAAAAGGATAGCCTTTATGCAAAGAGTTTTTAAATGTGTAGTGGGCTTCTCTGATGTTCACGTTAAATGGGCTGTGCACAAAGAGGTTTGTAGGCTAGATGTTTTTTCGTTGTTTGACACTTTGCAAGCGGCATATTGGAATTGGATAACTACATATTTTGTTTACCGCGGCGTGGATATTCTCCCTGTGTGAACAGATTTTGCCATGATTGCCGCTTGTTTGTCCTTGGTTGATAGCTGACCAGCCCACAGATGGAAATGAACAATTCATAAACAATCAAAAAGGCCCAGTATCATCTGTCACTCAGGCTCTGTGAGAGTGTTCTCAGCCAAGGGCCTCTTTGTAATGTAGGAATGTTCCAGAGCCAAATACCCCTTGGCTCCAATGCTGTATATTGGCTATTTTTTCGCCATCCCAGGTGGTTGATAGAATATAGAATGACAGGTAGCAGAAGATCCAGTCAGCCAAGTCTTATGCTCAAAAACATTAATCCGCATGAGATGTGGTGGAGATTAATGAGGGAAGCTCCCAACTACTTAAGTCTCCGTCAGGATTTCTTTTATTATTATTTACAGTCAGTGGAGGAATTGCTCTGGATTTGCCATGTAAATGTGTGTTGTGTCATCTGATAAGATATGACCTGAAGCCTTGTTTTAGAAAATATCAAATGAATAAGACATTATGGTATTGCTGACACTGTTGCACTCTTCTGCAAACAAAATGTCATCTTTAAACAAGTCTAGTGGAACAAGGATTCCTCAAGGCCTTTTTTATGTCACTGAATGTGCCCCCCACTAATTTTTTACTAGTCATATGTACCACCTCATATGTGCATATATTGGACATCCTATGTATGGTTCCCTCGAGAACAACATAATACAAGCTATCTTAATATGTAGCCGACCTGGCCACAAGCTTATAACAGGAATTAACTCGCTCCATTGGACAACGTAGCCTACTTCTTTAGTGGAACATCCGCAGATTTTGTAGGGCGTCACCTCACTCCGGCACGGTCCTTATCGGATTGGCCTTGAGCGTCAACCATCTGTAGACGTCAACACTCTGGCAAAGTTCTGACGGAGATGTCTCAAAGATGTGGCAGCGTGTTGGAGAGCCTGTTCCTTCATACTGCTCATTGCCAGACGTCACATGCCATCCTCGGTGGCCAGCCGATAGCCGACTCTGTTGCCGGGAAAGACCCAACGAATGCTGAAACCACCGCGAAGCACACAGATGTAAAGAGCTGGGTTTTACTGCTGAGACTTCTATTGTTTCTCTTAATGGGACTTGAAACTCCCCCACCAACACCTTAAAAAACATCCCGAGATCTTTTTGTTAGCCTGAATCATTTTGTTAAAGAAGAAAGCACTTTGCGATATCATAGGTTCATTTCGTACAGTCATGTCTATTTGTTAAGGAAAAAGAAAGTTGTGTTTTCACTATATATTTTGTGTGTTTCCCCCCACTAACTAAGAAGACAGTACCACAGACACGACTCTGCCCACAGCCTGTTGTATATGAGTGGACCTATTATTTCCCTCAAAAAACGTTTTCTGAGGTCAGCCACATCCTGTTGCTTGTAGAAGTTTTTCCCTTACTCTGCTAGTCCACAACCTTTTTTTATACTGTTTCAATATCTGCCATTCAACCCTACTAGCCCACACTGATTGATTATGTATCTGGACATACCATGCAGATCTGAGACCTTTTGATTGAGAGACTTGTGTCTCCAAAGTAAGGCTTTGATTTCTTGTTTGGTCTGTCTACGTTTCTGCTTCCTGTTTTTGAGGAGGTGGCCAGAGGGTTCTCTCTAGACAGTCTTCAGACTAGACCACGGTGTGCACGTGGAGTGGCCATTGTTTTGCATCCTAACATTATAGTCTGAGCAGGGAGGCATGCAGAAATCCCTACTGGCTCCTTAAACGCCTTCGGTTTTGGTGTTACTCACTCACCAGGGCTAGACAATATAGGTTATATTATTAGCCTTACAGTTCCTGATACTTCAGTCGTGTTACACAATGGGCCTATTGATGATGGTGGTTATATGGCAAATTATGAGAGGCATGGAATTCTAAAGAATCCTTCAGATGTAGAGTTTGAGGGTTAAACAGTGTTTAGCCTGGGCAGTGTCGGTGTTAAATCTTTGAATTATGCCTACTGTTTAAAGTGTCAGATGTGCATTCAGATTGCTTAGTTTTAAAATAATTGTTATCTCCTTTCTGTCTGCAGTGTGTCGAGACTTTGCGGTTTTAGAAGACCACTGCCTGGCTCACAATCTTCAGGAGCAGGAGAGTAAGTATACTGTACGACATTCAAACACATACACAAACAAACACACAATGTGTATTTATGAGGTGTTTACACTAAACTGCAGTTGACATGAATTTATAATTTTTTTAGAAGCTGGAAGGACGTGGATTAAAGCTAATATCAAGTCATGGTCAATCATGTTGTGTAGGCGGAGCTGCAGTAAACGTGGCTTACCTATGTAAGCTACGCCATTTGGTTCACGCTCAACTATGCCACTCTTTATTATCGTTCGAAAAACATAAAAACGGTTCCAACCAACCAGAATGAGTAATTGCATTTCGGAAAGCTAAGCTGCCCTACTGCAGTCTTATGACAAGTCTGTCTTTCACTGTAATAAATCCTATCATTTTCTAGTTCAAACGGGAGCAAAGAAAAGGAGTACATTCCAAGTGCTCCAGTTTTCCTCCCCGACGATTTTGCCATGTCAGACGGCACACACCGCAGTGTGAGCTGAAGCAGGCGACTTTTAAATCCCCTTTGTCTTGCCACTAAGTGTGTTCTGGGAGCGCTCTGTGATGCCCCACCCGTGGCGCAAATTTGGGTTGTGGTGAGCTAGAGTTGGCCTTGGCGGCCAGCGTGTGTCTGGATTCTGGAACACGGAGTGGAAATCCATCGACCGTCCGCGGAGACTAGGAATGTCAGACTGGACCTGGCCTGGAACCTTGGGAGTGTAGACGGCCCTATCGTCTTAGGGTGTGATGTGACACGTCACCACTGGAACACACAGTGGGATGGAGGCACATTGTGTGATACGATAGGGATTATGTTATGTTTTGTTGTGATGTTTCCTGTAGGCCTTATCTCTTTTCTAAATTTGTTTTGTCTTTTATCTTGTGTTTCATTGTATATTATTTCATGTACTTTCAGGCTTTTGTAATCGGATTGTTGGATGGATTTGGTTATTTGTAGCGTGTGTTTTCTGTGTTTTTTGGGGGTGGGGGGGGGGGTTAGGGTTTTGCTGTAGTATAGAAGATGAACACACCAAACAGAAGTTCCTGCTCCTCATCCTCCTTTTACCACTTGTGAACTCAAACGGTAGCGTTCTCTTTCAGGCTTCTTACCCAGAATAGAAGGACAAGCTTAGACCCTGGCACAACACCAAGCAAACACATACTGTCCCCAGATGGCAATTGGGCGACAGCATCGATCATAGCTTGCACAGTGAAAGACACACACACACACACACAGACACACACACAGGCAATCATCCACATATTGTCTGGTGCGGGTATGCAGAGAGGCCTAGAAGGGACATTTCTGAATTGAGAGATGCAGCCGAAAGATCTGGATAGGACTTCAAAGTAGCACGGCTGCGTTTAGCCACTTCCTGGGTGCGGTCAGGTTGTAAAGAAGACGTTACTAGGAATTAGTGAGACATCACTGAGAATTACTGAGACATTACAACGAATTAGTGTGTGAAGGCTTAAGGCCTTGTCCACTGGTACAGAAAAGGATGGAGAGAGCCTGTGGGGTCGGATGGCCAGATGTCATGCTGCGAGCGCCATGCGAGGATTACGGGTTTTGATCTGTTTGGATGGTTTATTTGCCTTTTAAGTGTCTAGCCACCCTGTGGTCAGTCCTATAGTGAACCCGGGTGACGCGGTGAAGGTTCTCTCGCTGCGAGGGAATCTGTTTTTTGACCGGGTGGGGGGCTTTCAGTGTCTTCTTTTGTCCCTAGAGGTCACTTTGGGAGGGGCGCCGGTCACGCAGGCTGTTTGGCCGGGGACCCTGAATCGGCCTGGTTTCCATGGCGTCACCCGGGCTCACGGCAGCAGATGGCGGCTTGGCTGCCAGATGATGGGAGGCATTGTTGCTCCTTTTCGCTCGGCGGAATTAGCATGATGTCTTTTGTTTGGATTTCATCCCGTCAGTGTTTTGGTCTGCATGGAGATAAGAAAAAAAAAAGCACTCTGTGTTTTAGTCTTTGGGTCCTGATGTTTTTTTGATTAGACGTTCCCTGTACATAGCGCCGTGTGTCCCTGTGCGACCCAAGGACGGGAGCCTGTGACCCGAGGAGTGTTTGGGGGGCGGCAGCTTAGGTTCACCGGCGTTATCCTGGTAGCAGCAACACCTCGTCTCGTCACTCACCCAGTGGACAGACCCAACGACCCTCACGCCAACACCGATCAGTTTCCCACGAGAGCAGAAAACGCACATCCGTCACCGAATGGAAAGGATGGGATGTCACACCTGGTCCTTTGACATAATCTTCCTTGTCACAATGTTCTTCTCGCCGTGCGTCGGGAACGTCCTCGTTTGATCAGAGCTGGCCTCAAAATCGATCGGCCTATTGGCCCTCTGTGACTCACATTCTCCCTCCTTCCCCCCCCCCCCCCCTTCTCCTTCTTCTCGGTCTTTACTTTCGCAATCTCCGAGCGGGAACTTTTATGGCCCTCGACTCTCCGAGTAAATTGTAGCTACATGATTTGGTCCTTTTCACGTGAAGCCCGGGCGCCCGATCAATAGCCAGGTGCGGCGGGGCTGAATGAGAAGGGGGTGAGTGATGGGCTCCGTGTCATCTGGCAGCGAGGGGCGGAGGGGTGGGGTGGGGGCGCTTGGTGCGTCAGCACCCGGGATTTATCACCCGTCGCCGTGTCTCGGCCTTGGAACGGCACCTCGGCCTCGACTGACTCTGTGACCCGGTCGGTCAGTCAGTCAGTCAGTCACTCACTCACTCACTCCAGGAGCCAGCCAGCCAGCCAGCCAGCCAGCCAGTCACTCACTCACTCACTCACTCACTCACTCACTTACTCACCCAGTCAGTCCAGGAGCCAGCCAGCCAGCCAGCCAGCCAGCCAACCAGCCAGCCAGTCACTCACTCACTCACTCACTCACTCACTTACTCACCCAGTCAGTCCAGGAGCCAGCCAACCAGCCAGCCAGCCAGCCAGTCACTCACTCACTCACTTACTCACCCAGTCAGTCCAGGAGCCAGCCAGCCAGCCAGCCAGTCACTCACTCACTCACTCACTCACTCACTCACTTACTCACCCAGTCAGTCCAGGAGCCAGCCAACCAGCTAGTCCGACGCCCAGGAGGCGCGGGATTCTCCCTGTACCAAGCCCAGCGATGGAAGGACTCGGGATGTTGTTGTAATTATGGCTGCTGTAAACGACCCACTTCACGTCCCCGGGGTAGTAAACTTCCCTCTTTAGAAACGACTTGGAACCGCGTTACTGTAAACACACCAAGTTCGCCCAGACTAGTGTTTGTGGTTCTTCAGAAGGCCAAAATCAAACAAACCCAGGGAAGAAAGTCGTGAGCGGTCTGTTCCTCTTCAGCTGTTTGCCCAGTAGTAGTTGCAGCAGCTGTTTTGACTGCGGCCCACCACTGTGGAAGCCACTTAGATTGTGGGTTCTTAAAGAGTGCCGTTTGTTGTGTTTTGTGTGTTTGTGTGTTTACCTGCAGTCGAGAGCCACTTGGCATCCAATGTCCACAAGAGCCGCCTGGTCCAGCAGGACCTGCAAGTGGCCAAGAGGCTGCAGGAGGAGGAGGATCTGCGGGCCAAGGCCCAGAGCAAGAAGCAGTACCGGGACATGTGAGTAGCGCTCTCTCGCTCTCTCTCTCTTTCTCTCTCTCTCTCTCTCTCTGGCACACACAACGAATGGTTTGACAGTCTAACAGCTATCGCTCACAACATCATCATCGGTCTGGGTCATACCATGGCAGCCAAGTTACACACACACACACACACACACACACACTTTACCAGGACCGTCCTTCTTTAAACCATTGAACAGCTCGTGGATACTCGCTCCATTTTTGTTGTCCTCCCAAGCTGGTGCGAAAACGTGCTGACTCATGTTGCAGTCATAAAAAAGCTACAAATTCAGTTAAACACAAACACTCGCACACATACCCACACACACACACTTAGTCACACACACAAACAATCCGAAGAACACAAGCACCCGCAGCAGGCCAGCACCCCCAAGAGGGAGGCCAGATGCTAACCCAGGCTAGCTGAACACATGCTGGGAGCTCCGTCCCTATCCCATCTGCCCTTGCCAAAAGTCACCACACACACACACACACACACACACACACACACACACAAACACACACGTACAAACATAAACACACGCGTGCAAACACAAACAGCTAGCTAACCCCCACTCTTGCTGGGGTGGTGGTCTTTCGGCTACACTGTGGACGCGCGAGGGGACAAACATTGTCCCCAATGGCTGGGTCGGGGTGAGGATGGGATAGGGGAGCAGCCATGTCCCGATCACTTTGACACAGCCCCCTCTCCACGTCCTCGACCTCGAGCGTCCCTCGCCGGGGGCCAGCTCCCGGGAGCATGTGCTATACCGGAGCCACCGCAGCTCCCAGACTCACGGCTCTCTCCGATCCCCTCTGTTCCCTGCGCAGGGAAAACAGAAATGTGCTCATGTGTTCGGAGTGCCGAGTCCTTGGGGGGGTGTCAGTCCAAGGGTATCTCCTCCCTTGGTAAACATTACAGGACCCACCCACCGCTCAGGTCACCACTTACAGGTCACGCAACGGTCAGTTAAGGAGAGATTGAACATTAGACCTTCTGGTCACAGTAATGCGCACGGCACCCAGTAGAATGTGTGGGTGAACGCAGGATGTGGCGGGCTGCCTGGAGCGCAGCGACACCACGGTGCACCACGGCAGACATGGCTCTAGATAAGCAGATAGGATCAGTGCTTGTGCAGGTTTGACTAACCCGGGCTGTTGTGACAGAACTTTGTGAGGAGGCATGGGTGCCATTGGTAGTGTATGAAGACGTGTCTGCTTTCTGTATGGCTTTCTCGTTTGGTTGCACGGCCCTTTGTCTCGCGTGCCTCTAATACTCCCTCTCTCTTTCTCACACAAATGCACCCACACACACACACATACACACACACACACACACACACACACACAGTGAACGACAAGACATTGAGATCGCCCAGGAATATCAGGAGGAACTGGTCCGACAGGCCGAGCGACAGCGACTGCAGGAGGAAAAAGATGCGGTGAGGGACTGTTCTCTCTCTCTCACACACACACACACACACACACATACTCCCGTCATACAATCCAATCAACTGAAAGCCAGCGGCTAGTATTGATGGGGTCTGTGAGGTCACTGCAGCCAGAGCTCCACTGTCCAATCATCAATCTCTTTTCGAACTGCCTTTACAAACACATCCATTGTCAAAACGAATAGTTTTCAGTCACGTGTCGTGTCAACTGTTTATTCTGACCTACAGTTTATGGTGGTGCAGTTAGCAACGCTCACTTACACTGTAACGTCATCACATATGTGAATAAACTTACGTAATGTTCATCTTATTGATGCTATAGTGCTATGGTTTAGAGATTGTCACCAATTATTGTGTGTGTGTGTGTGTGTGTGTGTGTGTGTGTGTGTGTGTGTGTGTGTGTGTGTGTGTGTGTGTGTGTGTGTGTGTGTGTGTGTGTGTGTGTGTGTGTGTGTGTGTGT
>JAVQJS010127122.1:0-10637 GCA_036024795.1 Galaxias rostratus | reverse complement strand
GGTGCCCGCTCACACACACACACACACACACACACACACACACACACACACACACACACACACACACACACACACACACACACACACACACACACACACACACACACACACATACTAATGTTAAGGTTACACAAGGTTGACAAAGAACCCCTTGCCATAATCGGTCTCAGTCTTGCATACCAGTTTGCGCCTCATGTTTGTGTTTGCTTTGCGTGCAGAGTGTTGGTCCACGGTCAAATGTATCATTCCTGTGATGCTAGGTTGGAAAAAGCTAACCAGAATAAAGTACACTCTAAAAACCCCACGTGTGGTATACACTACAGCAATAAAGGCTCGGACAGGTTAGAGTCACCCGGGTTTTCTGTTGAAGGTTCTTTATTGGCACACACGTCCAATTTTCAACATACCTCTTTCCCTCAAGTACTGGTTAGAGTCAAAATGACACCAGTTGAAGGCTTATGAAGCCCCTTGTCGACACGGCTTTACGGGGAAAAAGCTGCTCCGGACGGCCTTTCCAGTTGTCCTTGACGTGGGGCGTTGCCGCGGTGATGGAACAACCCTCAGACCCAGAACCGCAGCGCCACGGCTATACTTACTTGAAGATTAGAGGACTGTAATTATCAGGTTATCATCCTCCTACCTGCACAGGCGGAATCCCCGGAGCACCACACACCTGCCGGCACGCAGGTAAGTACAACTCTCCATAGGCCTGGTTTCTGGGGAAATTTACGGACCGTCGAAGCAGGTTGCTCCCGGCGCTGCCGATCCATTTAGATGATACTGCCGTCTCCCCTCACATTGAAATACGATGCTATTGGGCTTTCAATTAATGACTGTGGTTAGGTTTTCACTCTCTGGAGCCCCATTTACAAAACACACAACCACAAGACAGAAAGACCACATTATCAAATCCTTACTTTCCACTGAAAGGTTGTTGACAACGTTGCTGACTGTTCAGCAATTTGAAAGCCACGTGTTGAGGTTGAAAGAGGTTTGTAATCCCCCGTGTTTTGTGAGGACATTGTAACGGAGTTATAGTTCCTCTCCATGTCAAAGGTCAGCCGACATGCTGGGACTCCTCATGTGACCGAGCTGTTTGTCCTGGCCCCAAACACACAACTGGCTTGTCGTTGTCAACATAGAACTGAATAGAACTGACTAGAACGTCGACTAACAATGGGGGATGGGATTAATACGGTGAGAGAAATGGACAGAGTAAGACAAAAGAAGAGGAGAGGACGGGTGGCGTGTGGTGGCTGAGAGCCTGATTGACAGCATTTCAGAAAAAAGTTTCAACTATGACAGGGACGCTCATGACAGGTCATGTGTGTTGTTATGCTTGGCAATGTAAAGGTATACTTTACCATGCCAATAAAGCTACCTAGATTTGAATTGAATTTACAGAGAGAAAGAAAGAAAGAGAGAGAGATAGATGGATAGGGAGAGATAGAGCGAGAGAGAGAAAGAGAGAGAGAGAGAGAGAGAAAGAGAGAGAGAGAGAGAGAGAGAGAGAAAGAGAGAGAGAGAGAGAGCTGAAAAAAAATGGTGGGGGGAAACGGAGTCTGCCACTTTTAAAATACTGTTCAACAGCCAGCGGTTGTCCTTCCAGGAGCTTAACAGGCGTTTTATGGGCTTCTGGGTCACAGGTTTATCTGGTGTTGGGAGTTTCTGCTGCATAAATCCCGATGGGTGTGTAAGCTAAGCAGGCCATGCAGACAGGAGGGGGAAGGAATGCATATCTGCCTATCACAAGCATGACCCAACAGCCCTTCAGCTAGAAAAGCAAACACAGCCACTCCATAATTTGAAAAAGTTATTTTTAATATTGGCGGATAGATTTATATATAACTATCAAGAGCAGCTTTTAGAATCGTCATGCAGAGGTACAAGTCTTCCATTTGTGGGCCTTGATTGAAACTAGGTTTGCTCAGAGCATGAGCCTGCTGACTCCTCCACCCACAGACGATCTATGCTTTGCATTCTACCAGTCCGACAGCGATGCAGGAAATTCTGTCCCTCCTTTATGATATGCTGCCTGTAATCATACACATGTATAGCTGCCACAAAGGCCTAGCTTCGAGGGGCCATGACAGTGGAAAGTTGTCAGCTGAAACAATAAAGGGATTGAGGCCTTCATCGCTGTCTGTCTCTCTTGCTCTCTCTTTCTCGCTCTCTCTTTCTCGCTCTCTCTCCCTCTCTCTCTCTCTCTCTCTCTCTCTCTCTCTCTCTCTCTCTCTCTCTCTCTCTGTGTCTCACTCTCTCTCGCTCTCTCTCTTTTTCTTGCCAATATTCTGTCCCGGAGCCGCCACTGTTTTGTTTTCATCTCGTCATCCTCTTTGCGTTCTATTTCACTTGACTTTCCATATGTTTGGTATCCCAATGGGGAAAGGAAATTCATTTGGCTGATTAGACATGGCTGGATTGACCTGAGACTGAGTCCCGGCCTCCCGCAGATAAACCACCAGTCATTCAACACAATGACCTGGAAATCGGTCAAGTCCCTTAAGATTAGTCGAGAGTGTTCAACCTAAACATTGAGCATAAGGCCTGTGTAGGGCTGTTCATTCATACTCATAACATCCCAACACTTTACCATGGCAGTGTATCTTGTGGCTTTGTGGTAGTCAGCAGCCTTTCTCTTCCAGGTTTGTATCACTAATACACACTGACAGCGTAGCTGAAGGAGTTCTGAAGTGGTTTCTGTCTATGTTTTTTTGCACCTACTGTAAAAAAAAATGGTTAATTCAAACTATATGTTGGGCTTCATTCCGACGCACAGTCCTCCCCCTCTATCTTGTGAGGAACTTTACATGAAGTGCCAAGGTGCCACAAGATGCTTCTGCTTTAGCCAGACAGATTTTTTTGCGTTGAGTCTTTTTGACTGCTTCTGCGGGCCAAGAACAAGCTGGGAGGCCAAACACAGATGTTTTCGACCCCCCCCCCCCACCCCACCACCACCATCACCCAGTGCCATAGTCCACAATTCCCATCAATGACAGTGACAACGAAAAATAAAAAGTGATGCCGGCATGGATACTTTACAGAGGTTTCCCTCCTCAAGGGCTGGGCAAAGAGGTATGCAAGATCCGGCACACAAACTTGTGCTATGGAAAAGCTCACCACACACATGCAGGGACCTGTCTGGAGCACCAAACTATACATATATAAAAAGCCACAGCGGTTACACTGTTCAGGCCTAGTTGAGTGTTCCAAATATCAGCCGAATCCAGATGTGTGATTAGGTGACTGTAAGAATCTGACACCTGACAAAAGCGTCATTGGAATGGATCCCACATGTCCCTGGATCGGGCTGTTGAGAACGTAAGCATGTGGTCGCTCGATGTGTGTCAATTTAGTTTGTACCATCTTTGCAGGACTGGTGATATTGTAATTCAAGCTTGACTCTGGTTGAGCTTAACCTATAGGCCATACCTGCCTTGAAAAGGGGATAGAGACAATTTGTGTCAATTGCTAAAGGGAAGGCACAGGTAAGGGTTAAAAGGCCTATGCTTCTACACTTAAGCCTAAACCCTGAGGTGCTGAAGCCCAGCTGTCTTCTGGTTTGATGGGAGAAGAAAAGGAGAGAGTGAACGATGGAAGGTGGGGAAAAGAGAGACTTGTTATTTTTTTCCGCCACTCTATTAATGAGCCCAACTATGTGACATGTAGAGGCACGGAGCAGAGTCAAGCTGCGTGAAACATCCAATTTATGAATTGAACTGGGAAATATTATCTTGCGGTAGTTGCCCACTTATTCTCCACAAAAACATGTCCTGATCTCTGAAAAACTGCATTCTTCCAGTCAGATAAAACCCTCAACCGTCATTTCTAAAGCTGTGTGCCAAACCGTTCAAAGTGGACAGACCTGCTTTTGAGGACAAGATACATTCTTTGGTGTTACATCAATACCGGGCATGGAGTGCTGAGAAAGTGCAGACCCACAGGAGACGTCACAATATAAAGTACAAGTGGATGTCAAGTAAGTTGATAATGACAACATCTTCCCCTGACAGGTACTTATCCAATCCATCACTTTGAGCCACCATTTTTACAAGGTTTAACAGGTCCTTGCCTGCATGCCCCAGCACAACCTGACATGTCCCATTCTCCTTTTGGGCAGATTGGATGATGGTTGCACCCGCCGTCCAGAGTGCTGTTGTTAGTGGTGGACAGTAATTAGAGGATCAGTACACGGAGTCTCTGTCTTTTCCTCTGAATCAAAAGAACTCAGCGTTGGAGTCCAGCTGAGGTCCCAACAGAGATGGACAATGGAAGTAGTTACTGTGGAAACAATGACTGTCCCAGGCATGGAGCCGTCGGAAATAAGAAGAGACAGTTTCCGAGTACCTTTCCACCCCAATTTCCAGCACTCTATGTGAATGCGTCACTGTATATATATATGTGTGTGTGTGTGGGAGAGGGGGGGGGGTGAAGGAACGTGATAGTGTGTGTGTGTGTATGCGGGGCGGTGGGGAGTGATGGAGCGTGATAGTGTGTGTGTGTGCGTGGGTGTGTGTACGTGTGACATACTGTATTAGGTAGCCGGGACTCATTAACTGTGGCTCGTCGAGGTGAACTTCAGCGAGCCCACACCTCTCTAACATCCAATCATTTATCCAGATTAAGGGTATGAGTCATTCACCACGGAGGGAAGGGGAGAGGGTCTGCTACTGACTCCTTTTGATGCGCAGGGGTTCTCAGAAGAAATCAAGTCAGCACCCCTCTGTGAGTGGGAATGGTGGGAGGGATCAAAGACGAGCAAGAGTGAGGAGAAAGCACGAAAGAAAGAGAGAAGGGGATGAAGAATTTGAAAGCAAGAGTGCCAGTCAGAGAGGGTTTCACTAACGAGCAGACGAGAATTTCCCATGTCGCAAAGGGCTGAGATTCTCTCTGCGTGTGTAATGCATTGTCACACAGTCACTGGATGCGGACTGGCATAGTTTGTCTCTGTTGATCCATCATGCCACTTGGGAACGTCACCATGTTATTTTCCTCTTTCTTACGACCATGGAAATGCTGACTGAGTGAAAACAATATGATCACGGGGGGGAAAACATTCGCCATCCTCCGCAGCTGACTAACAGTCTCTTTAAAAGTGAGGTTTTGGGTTTACCACGGCAGTATTTGGTCAAGGGAAAGACGCTTCATAGAATCCAGGCAGTCCAAATGAAATGTGTTGGTGCAGGATTCTCTGAAGCCAACACAGGTACACGCAACACAGCATGCTGTATTAAAGTAAACATTTTTATGACGTCTTTGTCCAGCTATGCGCCGTCACATGTGACACCAGGTCAGTTTCACATGAATGGATGGGCTGGGCGGAAAAGTCAATGGTTGGGCTGATTGGTTTAGGGCCATGGCAAAATGTCCTTTGACCCTGTCATGGTGATTTATCGGCCATCGAAAGATCACCTCCTCACCACCCCACAGGCATATGTTGGTTCTGGCTCAGAGGTCAGCGTAGGTTGACCTTTTCAGTCCAGAAAAGCAGGTTTTGTGACCGTACGATATGTTTGCTGAAACGATACAGATATAGGTTGACCTTTTCAGTCCAGAAAAGCAAAGCAGGTTTTGTGACCGTACAATATCTTTGCTGAAACCATACAGATACGTGCTAGATATGTATAGTTTAGTTTAGTCAGGCAATAAAAGGATGCGTGTGTGTGTGTAAAGTATGTGTAAGTGGGCATAAACTCTATGTGCTGGCATTTTAATCAGTGTACCTCACCCTCTTTCATGCCTAGGTGATGTTTATGTGGGAGTTGCCAACGGCGTAAATGGCTCCTGGCGGTACGTGCACTCCCATCGCACGCGCACGCCGACACGTTCCCACCTCACGGGCACAGAGAGCAGACACTTCACAGAACTGTAAACAGAGCTCGCCCCGAGGTCAGCTGCTTGACGTCACCTCCCCTGTTAGTCCGCTGCTGCCTAGGAACCCGCGTTTACCCGAGCACACACACGCACACACATGCACACACACCCTCTCTCTCACACACACACACACACAAACACTCACTCACTCCAAGAGAGATGGATGGCGACGCTCGTGGGCTCTTATCTTTAGGGATGTGGGTAAGCAAGTTACCATGGAGATCAATAGGCTCGACATGACTGAGTGAGAGGGTTACAGACAATTACCTGATCCGCTGGCCTAGCAACAAAGCTGTGCATTCATGTTAGCCACACGTCGAAAAAGGGGATCATGCCAGTGCCGGGAAATGGCTTTTCCTTCTCGGTAAACGCTTGAATGTCACTGGGGAACCTTTAAGTATGGTTCTATGAGCTGTGTGACATGAGCCATGCAAAACCTGGTTTTTGTTCCACACGATGCTGTAGTTCAACCAGTCAGGAGGTATATGGCTAAGCAGAAGGCAGCGCACAGTGGAGTTCAGGGGAGGTCATCGTGCTGTGAGAGATAACTGCTCATTGACTTTTACTAACTTGGCCGTTAGGTCTGTTCCAGATTTTCTCCCCTTGATTCCCTCTGGCATCGCTGAATCATTCTGTCCAGTGTAGGGTGACTGTTTCTCAAAAGTCGGTTTGAAGTCAGCCTCAACAGCGCGCGCAAAAATGCAACACATCTGTGTTAAAGTTCAAAGAGAATGAAAGAGATGAAAGATTGTGTTTTGTATTGCCTAGTTCTTGTTCTCCCCATCTGTTTGATACTGGTGCCTGCAATGCTCCACTTAAGTATTTAAGGATATTTCTGTTGATTTGAAAATGTACAAAAGTGGTTGAAAAGAAAGCATAAAAATATAACCCTATCGAGAATAAGTGGAATAGCTGAATTTGAGGACCATTTTATTGTCTATACTGCATTGATATATAACATTTGCTTTTTGATCGGTTAACGTTTAGGTTATACAACATGGAAAACGTTCCCTGTGGTAACACAAAGAAGCAATTCGAGGACCTCAGATTTTGTAATTGGCATAGTCAGTTCAAAGTTGGAGTGCTTGCTCCCAAAAGCATCCTTCTTGTTGTTTTTTGCCACTGGCATCCAGTTTTTTTGAGACATTAAAAGCAGATGACAGAGCTGGGTCCCCGACAGACCCACAATGCATCTGTTTGGTATCCGTGCCCTTTCAATCACCCCTATAAGCCTTAACCCACTGAGGAAAGACACTTTGAAAAGAGTCCATTGAACGTCTTTGTTGTTCATTAAATGTCCACTGATGATATCCAGGTGAGTTCCTTGCAGGGTTCAAAATGAAAATTTCTGGCACAAGTTTTCTGAACTCCTTTCAAAGATTTATACCCCTATTGTACGTCCACCAGACGCACAAACTTGCATCTGAACTAATGGATATTATTTAGACCTGATGTGAATGTTTTCCGGAAGAGGCGTATTAGCTGGGATATTACAGAAAAGTGTACAGGCTCACCGTTTCACCTCATACACACTTTCTCTGAAGCCTTCAGGAGTTAAGAAGCTGACAATGCTCGCTGCTCAACATGTGCATGGCAATCTATTAACCTGGAATAACTTGGTGTTTGTAACACAATTATAGAAGGCAACTGCAGAAGATGAATCAATGCACGCACAAATACATTTTAGTGATAAGGCATTTGGCAATAAACAAGAACCTAAAGCCCAAAACCTTCTTAGAGTCGTCCTGTTGTTTGGGTCAGGCCAGCTGTTTGGTGCGCTGATTAAACTGGAGAGCCTCCCTTGCTGTGAGCATTGAGGAGAATTCAATTGGACAAGCCCTAGAAAGAGACAAACAATGTATTGAATTGGTTTAACCATGTAAAAAGTCTATAAACAGCACTGCAGGCCTCCCTCTTATTTTAGGATCTCCCCCGCCCCCGGACCCCAAAAACAGCGTGGTCATGGAGCCCAGATCCGCACCAGATGTGAGGTATGACGTGGGTGAGATCTGGCCCCTCAGCATTGTGGTGCATTGCTCTGCTGGTTTTGATTCAGTTCAAGACCAGGTTTAGGCTCCCCAGGTCTGAGGGTGCAGCGGTGGTGCCGTTTCCTTTTCAGCAGGCGTTTAAAGAACATCGCTTGCGAACACATCATCTGTTCCTGTCGCCTAGTAAAGTCGTGTTGTCGATTTTTTACTTCTTCTTCACGTTCCCCCCCCCCCCGGTCTATCGGAGAAGGAGCCCGAGCCACATCCCACCCAGACACAGAGCAGCTCACCAGGGCCCCCACGCTCCCCTGTCCTGTCCTTGGCACACGCTGTTCCTCCTCCTCGGTGACCCCCCCATACCCCCCCCCCCCCCTCGGCGTGCTCCGCAGGAGGACGGCTCGTCTTACCAGGCCGACGTGTTGGCCTCGTAATGACCTGATGAGCCCGGAGTGGCCTCTGGGAGGGTGTCACGCTGACTTCCAGTCCTTCACCCCTGTCATTTTCCTCGCTGTCTCTCTCTTCATTCCACTTCTTTTTTTTCCCTTTCTCTTTCTCTTCACATGCTCCCATCGATCGCTCCTCTTTTTCTCTCTCGCACCCTATCGTCTCTCTTCGTGTCACTCTGAATTTTCACTTCCCTTTCTTTCTCTATTGATTCTCTTTGGCTTTGTCACTTCCTCTTACCCTGCCTTCTCTTTCTTCTTGCTCCCTCTATACTTCAGAACATCAGGTAAAAGAAATAACAACGTGTACCGCTCATCACTTCGCCTTGTCCCAGCCTTGAAAGAAAAAAGAGAACCCGCAACGCATTCCGAACACTTGACCAAAAACACGAGGTGAAGAGGTAAAAAGAAAAATGCTGGTGAGGAAGAGAATGTCCTGCCCGTCAATCTTGGTCATTTTCAGATGATCGTCGTGGTCACCGTTGCTATGACAAATGTTCAACCTTGACGGGTTTATGGAATTACCCCTGAGCTGTTACGGTGTACACGCAATTACTCACACACCAATGTTGATATCCCCATGCAGTCAGACGTCCTTGAATATAATGTGTGGTTGGCTGCCACTGGAAAAGTATGGGAGGTTATGAAAATGGATGAAGGATGAGATGTTGCAGCGATATCATCTTTAGCAAATCACTTGCAATGAATGTTCTGGACATGTGATCAAAAATAAATCATCTGTGTAACTCCTGTTTTAGGTCTGGTGGAGAAAGATCCCTTTGTTCAAATGAAACTTCAGAACAGAAAGTAAAGCAGATAGGCTCTTTCGACATTGAAGGACGTGCAAAGTTTTTGTGTCTGTAAGCATGCCTGCCAATCCGACACGTTTTATTTCTCTTTGAATCTCAAGCCGAGACTGATTAGACAAGGGAAGTCAAGATGGCTGGGCCCTGAAATTGGGGCCCAGCTGGCTGTCTGAGGAACACACCTGTGTTTAACCATTGAATATAATGTCGTTTAACATGAAGTCATGTTTACAGTGCATGTGTATGTATGTGTGCATGTGTGTGTGTGTGTGCGCTAGGGTGCGTGCATGCGTGCATATGTGCGCACCCTGTTTGTTTCCCCCCGTCTCCACACTCTCCTCAGGATCCCCCACCCTCTCCTCTCCCTCCGAACTACTTCTTTCCCGTCCGACACGGCACACGGCTCGTCTCCTGTGAGGCTCGTCTCTGTGGACGGGATGCATCTTCTCGCTAAACATTCCCTTGACGGAGGACCCCTTGGCTGCGTCTGTATCCCCAGTCCTGTTGTCCATGCTGTGTGAGTGATGAGGGTCACGCACACACAACATTGGGAGGATGGTGAACGTGCACATGAGGGTTTGAGTTTCTGGAAGCGTGTGTCTATGCAGGTGGGATTTGCATGCATACCTGTGTTTAACTCTCAGTCCTTGCATGTTGGAGGCTTGCCAGGTGTGGGGGCCGGACATTTCTCATAAGTGGATGAGTCTGTACATATTGGAGGCCAACGCATGTCTTTCCTGACGGTGACTTTTTTACAAGCAGCTTCTGAGGCGAAGCCTAGGTTTTTCCAACATAATTACACGGCCTGTCAAAGCAAAGAGGATGCAGCCAATGTGAGGGAGAACTGTGGAACCAGACTTCCAAACGTTGGAAAAAAGTGTTCGTCTTTGTGTGTGTGCGTGTGTATGTGTGTGTGTGTGTGTGCATGTGTGAGTGTGTGTGTGGCTACCTGTCGTTGTGTCGGACAGTCATCCGTTTAGTTTGTCATCAGTTTGTCTGCCTGTCTTCTAGTGTCTTTGCCTACTAGTGTGCCGGGTTGCACTTCACAGTGGGTGACCGACGTGGCAGATCCAGCATGCTGTGTGGTCGATAGCTAACGATGACGTCCCCCTCACTTTGTTTTGTTTGGAGGTACAAAACTGAAATTGTCTTGTGTATCTTCACTGCTCTGTAATTGAGGACACACACTTAATTCTAGTCAGATGTGTCCGCACAGTGAATTCATGCTTCATTATGCGGCAGATGAAAAGCATATTGTCAATCAGAAAAGCAGGCACTTTTACAATAACCCAAATCAACAGGGTTCTCTTTATTAGATTCACAGGGACCTGTCAATGTCCAATAACATGCTTCAGCAGATTCAGATAAACTTTGTATTTAATACCTCACACAGTGATATGATTAACTCCACATAGCATCAAGGAGGGAGAGGAGCTGGAGAGAGAAAAGGAGGTTAACAAGGAGAGGCTGGGGGAAAATGGAGTGTGTGTGTGTGTGTGTGGGGGGGGGGGGGGGGCAGCTATGTG
>JAVQJS010127106.1:0-12145 GCA_036024795.1 Galaxias rostratus | reverse complement strand
CCCTGTGATGGACCGGCGACTTGTTTTGCTTATTTTTGTTTACTTTGTACAGCGTCTTTGAGTGTTTTGAAAAGCGCTTTATAAATATAATGTATTATTATTATTATTATTATTATATAGAATATATGTACCAGCAGGCAAAATATGACGCAATTTGAATTGCCTATTTGAATAAAAACGGGCTAAACAATCACCCCATATCCTCTCGCCTTACCAACGAGGAACACAAAAGAGAGGGATGGAAAAAGAGTAATGGATGAATGGATAGGGAAACAGATAGAACACATTCATCTTTCCTCCAGAGGCTGCCCTCCCTAAAGAGAACTACTCAACTTATTCATGGAGTCCGAGAAACTTCTTCTTCTTCCGTTTTAACACCTTCCTGCAGGTACATCACTCAGGCACTTTTAATTTGACACAGTGGAATTGAGAAAAACAAGTCCCTTCATAAATAATGGCATGTCTGCTCCTGTTTCATTTGTGTTTCAATAGTGTTATTCCACAAGTTTTTGGATACTTATATTAAGCGATAGATGCAAATTATAACAACTTTTTTTCTCTCCTATCCTTTTTCTGATATCTTTTTTTTAAACTTGTAATTTGCTTCGCCCTGCTGACTGTATTCACAGAACCCACTGTGTAATATAGCTCCATCTCCTCTCTGTCTCTTCTCTCTTCTTCTTTCATTCCCTTCATCTAGTTCTTTTTCTGTTACTTGTGATTCCATTCCAGTCTGCACTAAAGGATTACAACCTTCAACCCACCTCTCTATTTTCTCTACACTTTTTCTTTTCCTTCTCTAATGAAAAGCTCTCTCTCTCTCTCTCTCTCTCTCTCTCTCATTTCTCCTGTCTCCCCTGACAAAAGCAGCTCAATGTGGATGGAGACCCGAGGAGAATGATATCTGACTAAACCCAAGAGGAGAGTGTTAGTCTGAGATTACCTCTCCCCTGCACCAAAGCGCCGCCCACCCCTACCACCAACGAGGTACTCAAACACACGGCCCCACCCTCTCACTCCTGTTCAATTAAGGAGGGGCCTCAGCTCTGAGAAGAAACAGACCAAAAGATCTCCCCTCCACACGTTTTGAAATATTCAGATAGTCCCTGAGATTTAAATAGGACTGAGTGTGGAATGCAGCAGTACTTTACCTATTCTCGTTATGCAGATCTCTCACAAAGGAGGGGGTGGAGGAGGGGAGTGTTGTGAGAACCTTTGGGGTCATGACCTTGTGTGGCTTCATCATAGGCCTAGTACTCGTGCAAATTATTATTTGATTATTATATCAAATATTGTCAGTCAATCCAGTAAACCTGTGGGATTTAATCATATTAGGGTCATGGTAATATTTTACTTTCTCGTTTTTTAAGATGTGGCTTCATCATAGGGCTATTATTAGTGCATATTTTAAATAGACTATTACTTAATTATTGAGTCAAATATTGTCAGTCATTGCAGTGAACCTGCGATATTTAAACATTTTAGGGGTCATGGTCATATTTTTACTTTCTTGTTTTTCACGGTGCTTTGTAGAAGTGCATCCCTGAGACATGCCGTAACAGAGAAAAAACAGGACCAAAAGGTACGGACGTCGGTGAGGAAGTCTCCAAACAAACAGTGAGCAAGTCTCCAAAGTGTCTATTTTAGTATCCCCGAACAGGAGGAAGCCTGCGGGCATGTTTCGGACTCGACCATTTTCTGATAGATTGGATTCTCGACTTCACTTCAGTTTTTTTTGGGAGTAAAAACACCTTTTTGCTGTTCCTCGGGGCTGTGTTGAAAATACACTCCCAAAAAAGAAACAACAAACTAAAAACCGACACAGATATCGTTCCAGAGAGCAAAGTGGGGAGATTTGAGATTGGGAGGGATGTCCTTAAAGGCATTTTTTTTGTTTTGTTTTGTAGGAAAAACCGAGTGTTGAACCAGGAAGGAGCTGTATTCAGGAGAATTTACATCCAAGTTGTATTCTCGCCCTGTGTTTTGCTCCACTGTGTTCAAGTATCGTTTGACACCTTCATTAGTCCCTTCATTAAAGAGCAAAGCACAACCTTCTAATCACAGCTTTTAAATGGAGTGTTTTAAACTGACAAAGGTCCACCTCCTCTTCCTGTTAACGAGTGGGCATGACCTTAGGCATGGTGGTCAAGCCTCTCGCTCACTAGGTTCATTCTCTAGTAGCACTGAATGTGATGCTATTATTGATGTGCAGCTGTATTTTTGGCCAGGTCATTGTAGAAAATAACTCGAACTCAAGTGATATGCCAGGTTAAATAAAGGTTATTGTATTTGTGCGGGTACAAGTTACCCTCGTGTAAGAGTTGGCCCTTGATTTTGGAAATATATATATATTTTTACATATTTAGATGGCCCTGTATGAGAGTCACTGTAGACTAGAGCATTTAGGCCTTTGTAAGCAACAACTAATCTAAAAGCTTTACATTGGCATCGGGACTAAAATGACTACTTTGTTAACTATCTTAATAATGAACACTAATCCTGAAATAAAAACTATTGATACTACATTCTGTTGAAGTAAAACTATAAATATAAACATATGAACATGAAATAAAAAAAGATTTGCTTTATACATCTCTTCATAGAATAATTAAGACTTAAAGCACACAAGAAGTAACAATTAATACAAAATTGTAAACACCAAATTCTACGTTCAGCTCCAATTCACGGAGTCCTCAAATGGATCAGTTTGCAATAGCAGACTACAAAGAATGGCCATTCAGGTCAATGTCACTCACAACAGACAGACTATAAGATAATTTTTTAAGTTTATAGTTTGCCGAAACTTTCTTGACGTATACCCAAATGTGTTTGCATTTGAACCAAACAAGATTTAATCAGACATATTTCAACTAATCATATATACACTTTAGACTATTTATACTGTACATAACATGCTATATACTATGGTAATTAGCAAACCTATTAGGATTAAAAATATGTCAAATGTGTCTCCAACATTGACCGTACAGAAAACTTTAATAGGACCCGAGAAATCTTGTGTGATGGCAAATGAGATGTTGAAGTTGACTTAGCATTAAAGCTCAGCGAGCCAATATTGCAACGCTCTTCATATCAAAGACTATAGTGTCTTTACAGAGAAGTCGTTTAAAGTATTTTTATATTCATGTTCACGGTATTGTAGCTTAGTGCCGTGCCGAGAGAAAGAGTTAGCTCCAGTTTGAGCGTTCACACGTTTTTTTAAATTTTTATAGAGTCGATGGAGAAGGCAAAAGAGACTCGGGTCGATTTCATATTCTATGGCGACAGAGTATGAGACTGAGGTCAACCATGGAGAAACCACTGCAGTATAGGAAGAGCGGATAATGTTCCCATGCTGCACTCACCTCTTGACACACAATGACCCTTAGAGAGATGACTGAGAAATGCAACTAATGATGATTATAGCTTAGGTATTTCTTAAACAGCTCCAACCATAAAGAGATTATATGTTTATGAACAAATTTTTACGTTAATCGGCATGAAAGTTGTCTTCGCCATGGCAACAAATCAACCCCCGATGACAAAATGAGGGAAGCTCTGATTGGCTGTCAAGATGGAACAAACGGCCCAAAAGACATTTCTACCCACATATTCTCACTCAGTCTCTATAGCAACAGTTGGTTGCAGACTCAAAACTCCAGAACATTTCGATCTTTGCCGCCCTTTTACTCTTTGTGAATCTCTACCTTTTTCCATGCCTACTTTTCAACCCATTAATCTCTCTCTCTATCGTTCTCTCTCTCTCTCTCTGAGGGCTTAGAGTTACATATAGAGTTGATCTGCAGTGTTTCACACTTTCTGTTTCTTTGGCTTTCTGTTGTTTTTTTTTCACGAACATTGTGAGTTAATCACCTCACACCAAACCATATAAAAGGATGCCATCCAGCTTTTTCACAAAAGAATATTTGGGGCCGAAGGCATGGTGGAGCAACTGACAGCTAGGCACGGCTGTGGATGACAGAAGGATGCTTTGGTGTCTGTGGACGATGTACCGCTGGCAGGGAGCAAAGCTGTCGGAGGTACACTCATCAAAACTACATCTAGGTGCAATCATCAAATCCACATCTAGGTTCAATCATCAAACCCACCTCTAGGTTCAATCAATACATCCATATCTAGGTTAAATCATCAAATCCACATCGTTTTGTATTTTGACTCAGATTACCTATGGACAAATTGAGAGTGGAAGGCCGAGGGAAAAAGGATATGCTAGAACAATTATTGATACCCCTTACATCACCAGCCCAGAAAATTGTATTGTCAAATGGCCCTTTTTTCTTTGAGAGTAAAATGCTACAGAGGATTCTGTTTCACTACAAAATTTTAATTGGCCCATTTACAACTATTCCTCTCGGGTCTAAGGTGTCGTAGTGCACACAGGAGACAGACTATTGTGATTTGAAATGCCCAATATCAAATGTTGTATCTGACAGTAAAACAAGAGCAGGAGGCCAGGGAGTACGTGCTTTATAACAGTATGGCACGGGTCTCCCTGTTCTGGCCCTTACCAGCCAATGACGTTGCGTCCCCCTACCCCAGGCTTAAAGGTTAGCACCATGTTACCGGCCCATCCCTCGACCCAGGAGATGGCAGCACCAGGGTCACCTTTGGAAAACGCAAGCATCGTCTCCACAGCAAGTTCCTAGACCAGCTGTGGCACATTAGGGACGACAAGCTGCCTTCCCTACAGGAAGGGCACTATTCCTTGGGAAAGTTGGACATGTGAGAAGGACACTAACCCTGTACTTTCGGTTGACTACAGAGAGTGAGAAGTAAGACCCGGTGAGAGGTCCGGAACCCAAGACACTACTCCTCTAGGAAGAACTACAAAACCCAGAGGAAACAGGTGACACAGTTAATTGTTTCAGTTTTCTTGTCGTTCGGCCAGAGCCCTTTTCGGTTTATAAAGACACAATTTTGTTCCATCCTCTTGGCTAATCTGTGCTGCCCCAAGTCAGTGACCCACGCCAAAACACCATGAAGTTTTTTAGCTGTGTGGAGAATGGACTTTTCAAGCTGGCTTGTCCAATAGGGATACAACGGTGCAATACGTGGAGACAGTGGGAATGGAGGGTGAAAGCTCCACTTCTCGGGCCTCGGCTGCCAGTCCTCATCCAGTGGCTCCCTGCCGCACCAGTCAGAGGCGGAGAGGGTGCTCGTCATGATGTACCCCTTTGAGTTTGCCATTCACCTTACTGTGTGCACATTGAGTTACTCTGGTTGCTGGTTACTGAGTTGCTCTGGTGTGTAGGTTTTTGCCTGTCATTGTTTACTTGTTTCTCGGTGCAAATCTTTTGTGTTTCTATTTTGAGTAATGTTTGTTTCTCCATGGTGGGACTCTCTCATGATGCACGTGTCTTAGTAGTTCCTTGTGCTGCTGTTGGTTCTGTGTTTGGGGTCAGCAACTGTGCACCAACCATAACAGTCACGAGCAATAAAGAATAAATCCAATTATATAAAAAAAATCCTAATTCGACTGTCAGAGAAAAGGGATCGAAGACAGCTGTGCCAGAAGATTCTACATCCTTCATGGATGCCATCCCTGTGGATGAGGGCAATGAAAGGAGGGAGGAAGACGTAGATTTACCACACCCTACAATGTCACAGAGAACACAAGGCCAGCGAGCGAGAGGCAGGTGCAGGGATCTTGGAGGATTGTGAGATCGAAGGACAGCCTATGGAAGTAGATATAGCCTCGAGCAGACTTTGTGGGCACCAATCAGACCTCAAAAATCAAACATATCACCAAATGGAGTAAAACATGTGAGGAGAACACAATCGCTGGAGGGGTGGCACAAGCCGCTTGACTCGGGGTGAAGGAGGAGGTCTTGAACCTGAGAGGAGGTTGGAAGGAACAGACCAATAACAATATGGAGGAGCATGAGGAAATGCCGATGGAAAAAAAGAAAGCACAACCAGAGCCCACGGGAACGAGCAATGGCTTGGAGCGGAGTCAGAATGGTAAGCCATAGCTCTAATCTATTACTGAGATGAGCACCTTCCTTGATGATACCAAGGGACACTGCAAATGAAGATATTGATTTTTTTCTGACTGTTAACTATTTGTTTCCTTGCAAAGAACTGCAATGAAGAACTTAAGTATAGGGGAACAAAGAATGCAGAAAAGGTTTCGCTTCAAGAAGCTGCTGGTTAGAACTAAACTAAGCAGAATGTTTAAGTGGGAAATGTGTCGCGGCTGGTCAGTAAAGGGCGTTGTTAAGAGTTTTTTCCATTGTGTGCCTTTTAACTTAGGGCCGAAACACATCAATGACGGTAAAAATCCAAGGAAAAGGGCTACCCTTTTGGAACATATTCAAGTAAAAGAAAAGCTATAAGACTCATTCCTATATTTGTAATCGTGTCTTTTTAAATAGTCATGGCAATAACAATTCCTGGGAGTCCATTGTGGGACTTTAATAGCAAGCTGCTTGAGGACAAGTTGTTTTTCAAAGCCTTCGCCTCTTTTTGGGAGACTTGAAGTGGATAAAAATTGTGCTCAGTCTGTGAGGCAGTGGTGGGATACAGGGAAAGTTCAAACAGAACTACTCTGTCAGCAATATATCGGGGGTTCACAAGCAGATATGTCAGAATGAAGCTCGAGTCCATGGAGAGACAGATTCTTTTGATAATTGCTCCAGGCAGGGGCAGTGGGGCAGAGGTTATGGCTGACCACCTGAGTCTATAATATTGGCAGATGAGGGGTATGCTTGAGGAATGGGGGGAGGGAGTTTGGTTGAGAGCACAGTACCTCAGACTAGCTGCATTCCAGGGTGCTACGTTTATGGCATCTCTTTTTAGTTTGAGCGCTTCAAACTGCAGAACCAGCACACCAGATGGATTTTTTATTGTGACCAGACCAAAGCTTTTAACCAAGTGGACAATGTTTTTTTTTTTGAGGTCACTGGAAGGGTATTTGAGTGGACCTCTGTTCAGGGGTTGATTAAGTTACTGTGTGGTGACATCTACAATGTCTTCAAAATCAATGGATCTCTAATCAATAATTTAAGAAAATCCAGAGGGATCCGACAAGGGTGTGCCTTATTTGGATTGTTATATACACCTGTAAAGAGCCTCTTGTGGCTATGTTAAGGTGAAAATGAAAGGGTGTTGTTACAGCAGGGTCTCAAGACTCTATGCAAGTTGCTTTAATGGTGAACGCTAATTACGCAAGCAGCTCCTCTTTTCCGAAAACGTTACTATGACTCCTTTTGCCCTATCTATTCAACAAAGTATTGGGAGAGTAAAATTGGATAAATATTCTCCTCACAAAAAACAGTAAGTTTAAACGATTTACATGATGCAGACTTTTGTGGAACAACTCAGATCAAAAGTTGGAAGGGAGTGAACAACAGCGATCTTTGTCAGAGAGCCTAAGAACCTGAGCCAGGGAATTCCAGTGAAAAGGCAGTGTAGCAACATTCCCTGTCATCCAGGTCTCCCTTCAAGCGGCAGCAGGACCAGTGAATGAGGGGACCAGGTTGCTTGTCTCTTTCACGGATGCATAGACCTGGATAGGATGTGGATTTTTTTTCTGGGTGGTGAAGAATCCCTTGTACCATGTATGTCAGTTTGGCCTTGTTCTGCAGCAGCATGTCAATGATGCAATAAACTTGCTTTTAAAAGTAGTCTCTCGCTCTCATCACTCTGTTTGTTCTCTCTCTCTTCCTGCCGACCTGCTCGCTCTCATTACCGTGTTCTCTCTCTTATTCCTCTCTTCTCTCTCTCTCATCACTCTCCGTTCTCTCTCTCTCTTCCTACCGACCCACTCTCTCATCCCTCCCTTCGTTCTCTCTCTTCCCATTGACCTTCTCTCTCTCTCTTGCTCATCTGTCTTCCGCTTACACTTTACGATGCCCTCCTCCTCCGCTCGTGACAAAGGCTTTCTCATCGGTCGAGAGCGAGCGAGGAAGGGAGCGAGCCAGAAAGAAAGGGAGGGAGAGAGAGCAAGAGGGAGATAAAGAGAGGGAGAGAGAGGGGTAAACGAGCTCCACAGACTACTACAGCTCTGCGGTTGCCTCTTACTTCCTCAGGCCAAGTCTGGGACACATGGTGGGCCAAATGGCCTGCTAACTTGATTACAGGTTTTCCCTAATATACTCTGCATTACGTGGGAGCAAGGGCATTCCGTAAAGAGGAAAATCTTTTTATTTTTTTTCTGACAGAGACAAAGAAAATACTGCAAGCGAATAATTTACATGAGAACAAAAGGAAATACTTCTGCTCACTTTCATTGTGTTCCATTAAATAGAGAGAGCAAGGGGAAATTGGGTGTGAACAAACGACTTTTCAGCTCCAAACGCTGTTACACACCCCATTCTATTATAACCCCGTGTTGGATAATAAGACAAGACAAAAACACCAAAACAGACTAACGACAATTTTCATTTAAACAGTTGGGCCTTAAATGTTTTGTTGGTGTCGCTTGCTAAAATGATCGAAGAAAAAATAATAATAAAATAAAACACATTTAAAAAAAATGCTTTGAGGGAGCGCAAGAAACTTATTTGTGCGTGGGTGTGTCTAGCAAATGCAAAGACTAAGAGTAAACAAAAAAGACAGAGAAGTAAATAAAAAAGAGAGTTCAAGCTGAAGATTTGAGAGAGAAAAAGAGGTGAAAGATAACATATTTCGGGTAATGGCCGCAGGCTCCCAGCTAGGCCGGTTTAGAGCCTGGGGGAAGATTTTGTGGGTGGCTGCATGACACCCCCTCAAACGGCCCCACAATGCCCCTGGACCTGCCCCCGAGGCAGAGCCAAATGTCTTGGAGGGGCAGATGGAGTATGTGTGTGTGTTCATGCATCTACACATCCATGGAATGTCAAACTTATGAAACTAAATAACAGCAATAACATAACAGCAATGACAGCAACATCCGCAATGTTCAAAGTAAATTTTTGCTTTATTTTTGCTCCAATTTTATTTTACGGATAGCAGAATGAAAAGTATCGCGCTGCAAAATTAAGGTTCCCAAATCTAAAGGTTGTAACAGATAGTACACAGCTAAGCATACGAGCAGCTGCGGCTTAGAAGGTGGAGTGGGTCCACTGATCCAAGTGTCAGTTCAATTCCCGGCTCCACCTGCCCATATGTCAAAGTGTCCTAAAGCAGGACATTGACCCCTTTGTTGCTCCTGTTGTAGAGCCACAGGCTACATTGTACAGCGCTTTGTCCCAGTCCCGTTGAAAAGCACTATATAGCTGAAGTCCATTTGACCTGACTTGTGTGACTGTGTTTACATTTAAAAAAAGTGACACAACACATGTTCTTGTTCAAGCATCTCTGTGTGTATTAAAATGTGCAGTGTTGCTTGGCCGCGTCGCCATGGTTACACGCTTTAAAAAAACAAAGTCTGAATTCTCCCTTTGGAAGCAGAGACTGTATTCCCACTGCTGAGACACTGAGACATCTGAAATGGTTTCCCACGCCATCATGTTTCATAGAGAATTCTTGTCCCTACTTGAGGACACAAGGACTTGCGTGCGTACTAAGATCACTTTAGCCGTTGGAGATGAGAGAGAAAGCACGACTAGGAAGGTTAAAGCTACGAGTTTACAAAGCGGATGGTTCAAGTGGTAGAAGGTTAATGTAGAGAGAGAAAAAGTAAGCAATAGATAAGTTTACAGACATTTCCCTTCTATTATTCTTCAAGTGGAGTCGGACGTTTCCCTGTTATGGAATTAAAGGATCAATACATGGGCGCAATTGTGTAATAGACAAGGTTATAAAAAGCAAGGAAAGAGAGCGAGAGAGAGAGAGAGCGAGAGAGAGCGAGAGAGCGAGTAAGACAGAGAGAAAGGTAAAGAGATATGCAGAGTGTAGGAGTAATTGGGAGGCAGAAGTGGGGGGAGAGTACATAAACAGGAAGCGACAAAGGACAGAAAATGAAAAAGATAGAAAGAAATAGGATAAAGAGAGAATGAAAGAGGGGGGACAGGGAGGGAGAGAGGGAGAGAGAGAGAGAAAGAAAGCTAGAGAATAAATAAAGAGGAAAGATAATGAGTGTGTCGGAGAGAGAAGGAGAGGGTGGGAGAGGAGAGAGACGGAGAAACAGAGAGAAGGAGAAAAAGACTACTTCAGCCTCTTTGATGTTTGCCTCCGCTTGGACACATTGAGAACTCAAAGGGATCTGTTAAAAATGCATGACACGCACACAACTGGAAAATAAGTAATGAACTTAGAGAAATAAAGATCAAGTAGTTCTCCTTTTTTCATATGGAACAACTTCAAAGACTAAACTAGGCTGGAGAGAAGGAAAAACAGGAAGGAATAGAGGAGAGAGATGGGTTAATGCAGACTTATTTGCCCCCAGTCTAATTATAGCCTCTCTACAGAGAGAGCTGAGCTGGGCCGGGCCAAGCGGGGCCGAGTGGTGCTAAGACAGTTGACAGGCCAGCGCCAGGTAGGAAACAAAAGGTAAAGTACAGCCTGAAAAAGGCCGCACTCTAGTGAACGCAGTACATTCCAAAACAAAACAACTCCCTACTGCATTACCCAACAGCCAATGGTCATTTGGGGGATTTGAATCTCGTTTGACAGGTGTTCCAGAAGTCTGTGCGAGGTCAAACCAGGAAGTGCAGGAGGTGGGTGCTCCGTCTTGACCTGCTAATGCAGAGCCAATGGAGGAGCTCCAGGTCCAGGCTTCAGGTGAGCACACCACCTCCAGGCCAAACAGCCATCACTTTTGATTTTACACCAGACCTGCTAGCGATTTCAATCCAGGGAAAACATAAACATCTAACAGATACATGCTCTTTGGAAATGATGGTTATTACTTTTGTTCACGGGGTGAACAATCAAGACAATTAGATTCCCTTTGGAAAAGATTAACATTTCACCTGCAGAAACAAGTGACGTGGCAATATTAGTAATCATTTAAATACAATTTCTTGGTGATGGCAGGATCGTTATTTGCGGAGTCTAATTACACCTAAATTACATTTCAATGAAATGCTCAAAGGGCAAATTTAAGGTTGGGCTTGAACCATGCGTGACATTGCATAACGTCATTCCAATTACGCTTCAAGAGAAACACAACTGCCCTCCACAAGATCTATGGTGGGGGTTTATGGTTTGTTTTTTACTCTGCTGTTAATTGCATAGCAACAATGAAGTGAATTAAAAAAGGTTTCTTTGCACAGTGGCAAGGGCAACCAGTACGAGACTGCATTCCCGCATAGACTGAAATGTAAGACAAGTAATAATTAAAAGCAATATATTCCGGAATGTCATTTCTTATTTGAGGCAAGAGCCAGGGAGATCTCCTGCACACTGCAGGCATACATCATCTCCCTGCTCATCCACGTGGAATCATAGAACCTCGAACAAGTTTCGCATATCTAGTTAGCGTGAATATGGTCAACTCAAACTCAGACTCAAACTTTAAATCTGCCAATATTGACAATTCATGTATTTTTCAAGGGATTATTGAAACCATTTCTTTAACTTTCTTTTTTTTTCTCCGCCTGAATTGTTTCCAGAGATCCGTGTCCATTTCCTTCAAATTTCCTTTCCCGTCTTTTATATTTTAGGACTAACAAAGAGAAGGCTGCGTGTAGTCTGAAACGATAGGATGAGTCCCGCGCTCCTCAATTCCCAGCTTGTGGCAGTGATCTGAGATCAGGAAACACACTGATTAAGGCCTCTGGTGTTCTCTGTGCTAATCAGCCAGCGCTCCGGCAACACTGTTAGGCACAGCTCAGTGCCCCCGACGATCGCTTCCTCTCATTGAACTGTAATCCTACCTCAAATTTCAGGCTGCATGTAGATCCCCCCCCTACACACACACACACACCACAACACGCTCTCCATTCTTTGACTGGCTGCTATATTAGCAAGCCATTGTTCCTTGCCATTGCTATTGATTTTCTTTCTTCTTCTTCTTCTTCTTCTTTTAAGCCCCTCTTATTTTTATTTCAATTTCCTCAGAATGTAATCCGGCTGCATACGAAATAAGTTCCAGCTGATGTCAATGAAAGCGACTCTCGGTTCCCACGGCGACCAACCCTTGAGGGGCAGAGGATCAGAATAGAGCAGGGGTCTCAAACTCAATTTACCTGGGGGCCGCTGGAGGCAGAGTCTGGGTGAGGCTGGGCCGCATCAGGTTTTCCACAAGAAAAGCTCTGAT
>JAVQJS010127036.1:0-15447 GCA_036024795.1 Galaxias rostratus | reverse complement strand
AGTTTTACTTTCAAACAAGGAATATTCTTTTTTTTCTATACTGTGTGTTCAAGGCAAAGTACAATTATTTACTTTAAAGGGAAAAGATTACTGTTTTTTCATATAGGTATGCTATTTGTCTGTTTAAAGTGATCATATACCACAAAAATAGTCAATGCTGACAGTGCATGCTAATAGAAAAGGAGTGATGATAATACAGTACATGCTGTTAGACATGTACTGGCATGCATGATAGAACACTCATTACAACCTCCTATGGGCTTAAGACTCGACTTGGACTTGTGAACAAAGACCTGTGACTTGACTTGGACTATGAAATTGAGACTTGAGACTTGACCTGGACTTGAAAAAATTACTTGTGAGCCTCTCTGGCTTATCCCCAAGCAATCAGGAGAGTTTTTGCCAGGAGTAAATGCTAGCTGCCTGTCAATCTTCAGTTCTTCAAACTTATTGTGCCCACTCCTAGGTAAAATACATACCATATCAACACTCCAAAGAAGCTTGTTGTTGCTGTTACAATTTGCATCACTGTAACAGCGGTGTGAACTAGTACTCGCGAGGCAGCTGAAGTAGTTGCATATTGTCGCAAGAGACTTAGCTTGTCATATCCCCAAGTGCAGTTTTAGAACATTAGGACGTATCACGCCAGATTTATGTCAAAAAGGCAACATTCGTTTACATGCATATTTTGGATATACTCTGCAATGTATATTCACTATGGTCCCAATCGCAATCATCAAAATGATGGTCATGCACTTGCTAATGGGGGAATACATTTATGAAATTGGTTTTGTTAACGTTAGTTTACTAACTGGATGGTGTAACTATGGAAACGGTCATTCGAGTCTGTGCATCAGACATGGCTTTTTGCGTTGTTGGTGAAAAACAAAGATATGCACATAAACTTGACATTTTTCCTAATTCTCCTTTAAGAAAAAATAAGTCTAATAGATGTAGCATGAGATCAGGGTCAGACATTGTTTTGATGGCTGTCTCTAAATTAGGGTGTTCTTAACTAGAAACTAGCTGGTCATGTAAAAGAGGCAGCACTGGTGTAATTTACAATTTGGTGGCACAAAACATCGCTGCTGTCATGTGAAATAGTGTCCGGCTGCGAAAATGTGTCCGGCTTGCGTCTGGCTCGTGTCACAATGTTACATTTTGCTGCATTCCGTTTCGCGGGCTAAAGGGCTCACGCTAGCGTCAGTCACGAGCTAGGCAACACTATAAAATCTGAGAATGCCGAGATGTTGGGAAAAAACAAGCCTAAATAAATATATTTGGCCAATGAGAACATCCCTTAGGATAAAATGTATGAAACAAATATACACTCATCTGTCACTTCTTTACATGCATCTGTTCCAATTGCTTGTTAACGCAAATTTACATTTTGCAGCAGCAAATAAATGCATTTAAGACATGTAAAGATGGTCAAGTTGATCTGCAGAAGTTCAAATCAAGCATCAGAATAGTATAGAAGAGTCATTTAAGTGACTTTGAACGTGGCATGGTTGTTGCTCTTTGTATAGTTGTTAACTCCAGACCGGCTGGCCTGAGTATATAAAAAACGGATCTACTGGGATTTCGACGCAGATCGCACCATCTAAGGATCACAGAGAATAGCTTGGAAACGTTAAAATATCCCATGAGCAGCAGTTCTGAGGTACAGATTTGTACCGTACAATCAGATGGCAGTGTCAGAATGTTGGGGTAAACAATGTGAAACATGGATCCATTCTGCCTGGGCTCAACAGTTCTTGCTGGTGGTGGTGATAATTCTTTGACACACTTTTGGTCCCTTACTAACAACTGAGCATTGTTTAAACACTACAGCCTACTTCATTATTGCCGCTAACAATATCCTTTATAACGACAGTATAATCTTCTAATCTAATGTTTAATTCCGACAGGGTAACATGCCATGTCACAAAGCTCACATAACTACACTGTGCTAGAATGGCAACCACAGTCCCCAGATCTCAATCAAATAGAGCACCTTTAGAATGTGGTGGATGGGCAGCAAATGCATGATGCTCTCGTTTAAACATGGACCAATGTTTTAACAAAGTTTCCAGCATCTTGTTGTATATAGAAACACCTATATACTCCTATAAAGGAGTTTCTAATACAGTGGTCAGTGAGTGTAAAAGCTGTAGACACAATGTTAATACTATAGCAATCTAATCTTTAGCTGACCTGGAGCAGGTCATACATGCATTTATTTATGCTACACAATATAATTGAACTTTGTATGTATCAGTAAACATATCTAGTTTGAAACTAATGCAAAAATACAGTTGGCCAACTTTAACAAAAACAAAAAGAAAAGATTGCATTGCAAAAGATGCATTGGTCCCTATGTCAGCAGGAAGATTGTTTTCAAGTGCATGACAATCAGAAAAGGTAAAGTAAACTACCTTTTGGAACTATTCAGTAGAGCCTTATCTGTGGGCCGAAGAATGCCTTCTTGGTTTTGAGGAATTAAAAGGCATCCAATATAAAATTAGGCAAAACCATTGTCCTTAAAAGTAATCGAACATATTATCTACAGTATAATACAAATTCAAAAGCAATTACACTCAATTATTTGATAGTAACCCGTTGTCTAATTGTATAATTGTATGTTACTTGTTTGTAGACAAGTTATGGCTAATAGTATAAAGTCTAGTCTCAAGTCCCAAAGGCAGTAGTTCAAAAGACAACGTTTACATTCCATTAACACTTTACAATGCTTTAAAATGGATCTAATAGACTTATTGTGGTTGTTTAAAATGTGTACTTGTAGGGGTTTCAGTTTGAAATGGCAAAGGAAAGTTTCCATTCTTACTTTATCAAACCTCTTTATCAAATGAAGCGTAAATATTATTTCAACTGCTCATCATTATAAATGTCAAATAAAAGCTAAGGAAAGCAAATTCAAACATGTTACGTATTACAGGTTTGATGGTGTTCACTTTGTTGCTATCTCAGCGACTGAGAAAACAACAGATTTTGACTTACTCGTCAATCTGCATGCCTAGGTATCTTGGACTGGGAACAAGCATAACCCTGACATTCTCCAGCGAGCCCTTGATAATGTGCATGAATTGATCCAGGTGGCTTGATGGGAGCTTAGTTGTGTACGTCAGCAAGGCATCCTCAAAGTTTACACACAATGTCTGGGGTAGATGGTGGTTCCCAAATGCTAGGCGACCCTGCAGTTATAGACGGAAAAATGACTTCTGTAAAGTCTATAAAGATCTTAACTTGCATCCACAAGAACTAACAATTCAGAGTAATCATTAATGTTTTAAAACATACCCGAGCAATATTAATTCCAGTGTCAATACTACATAGAAACTCACAGTACTGATGTTTACTTTGATGACAGGGATAAGTGACCTCCAAGAAGAAGAGCTGTATGGAGTATCCATTTTTCCATTAACACTAAAAAAGCCATGGAAAATGTATACTTTATTTTCAAACATGCTGATGACTTGGCAAACATTTGTAGATATACATAGCATATACATTTTAGTTAATTAGTTTAGTTACTACACCCCTAATACAGCAATATGGCTTGCAAATTATACATTTAAATTGCTGTACATTTTTGGACAAAGGAAGCAAAAGAGTCAAAGTGTAGTCTATGTACATCTTACCCGTCTAAGGTGTTGACTTGGTCCTCTCTGCCTTTCTCCTCATATTTTTCTGGCTGTTTGAGTGTTGGCTCCAAGCCAAAGACCTCTTGAAGTCTGGCATATAGGTCAGTTTGGTTATAGACGTGAAATTCTAAGCCGTTGACAGTCACATAGAGTCTAGTCTCTGCCTTGGGATCTGCTCAAGACAAAAGGTCATTTGACAAGAGTCCGGTTAAACTGCCATTGGCAGTAATTGAATTCCACAGGGGCAGAGGGCAAAAAAAGACAGAATTCAAAAATGCTTCCTGGATTTCCAAGTTCAAGGGCAAAGAATGCCCAAAAGATTTACTATTGAAATACATTTACTAATTGCTAATTAATCATCACAAAGATTTTTACATTTCATTTTGTATAGGGTTTGTATAGTTTAGCTATCTGTTGTTTATTCGAAGTGTATGCAGTGACCGCAGGCACCCTGTTGACTGACAATTGTATCGAGCTACTGACTGTGCACCTGCCTCACACCTTACGCAACGTTCGGTTTGCCTGCAAAGGCTAATTAAAAGTATGGTCAATCATGATGATCAAATTTAATAACCACTAACAGGATTGGTTGTTTCAATATGTCAGTGTTGATCTTAATTCTGATGATAATTTTAAGTCATAACATAAAGGGTTATTAAACAATTTGCCTGTAGAACTTACCTAGAACCAGAAACCACTGTAAACAATAGCAATATGACAGCTTAAAAATATGACAACTTTACCTACAGCATCATCTTACCATGCTGTTTTTGCTTGGGGTTATACATTTTCCACCAACGGAAAATAAGAAAACCATCCTGTATTCTGAAGACAAAAAGGGTTAATGTTTTACAAAAAATATTGGTAATACACATAATATAAGAAAGCAGGGTAGTGTTTCACCTGATAGACATGTCTTCATTGATGTAGTAAACGTCTCTGAACATTACCTTCCCTGACAGCACCGAGAAAGAAAAAGACCCTGTGGAAAACATGAGCATGTTTTGATTGCAGAAAACAAATCAAAAGGGCCTTATTAACAATGCACAATTAGTACCAGGACGTGCAACTGTGCTCCTGGCACTAGCACAAAAAAAATTAAGAAACAGTTTAAACATTCTGCTGCCCTGTATGTTCCCAGTCCATTGCTGAACTCTTAATTACAGAAAAGTTGATATAATAATCTGTCATTTGTATGTTATACAGTGGCATGCAAAAGTTTGGGGACCCCTGATTGTTTTGAAGATTTTCCTTTATAAATCATTGGTAGTTTGGATCAGCAATTTCAGTTAAATATATCATATAGGAGACAAATACAGTGATAGTTGATAAGTGAAATGAAGTTTATATAATTAACAGAAAGTGTGCAATAATTACTTAAACCCCAACAGAAAAATTTCATCAATATTTAGTAGATCCTCATTTTGCAAAAATAACAGCCTCTAAACGCTTCCTATAGCTTCCAATGGGGGTCTGGATTCTGGTTGAAGGTATTTTCTACCATTTTTCTTAACGAAAATTCTCCAGTTCTGTCAGGTTTGTTGGTTTCCGAGCATGGACAGCCCGCTTTAAATCACACCACAGATTTTCAATAATATTCAGGTCTGGGGACTGAGACGGCTATTATTCCAGAACGTTGTACCTGTTCCAGTCTCCTCCCATATGTCCTGTTCACACACAACTGTGTTGCCACACTCCTGCACTCTATATATTTAGAATATTTAAAACTCCAATTATCACTGTCTATATCCCCCATCTGTACATATTATGTATATCTTAGTAAATATCTTATTTAAAAAAAATTGGGGGATATTTTGGGGGCAGCATGGTGGCACAGTGGTTGCCTCACAGTAAGAAGGTCCTGGGTTCGATTCCCACCTGAGGGCCTTTCTGTGTGGAGTTTGCATGTTCTCCCCGTGTTAGTGTGGGTTTCCTCCGGGTACTCCGGTTTCCTCCCACAGTCCAAAAACATGCAGGTTAATTGGTGATTCTAAATTGTCCGTAGGTGTGAATGTGTGTGTGAGTGGTTGTATGTCTACGTCTTAGCCCTGCGATGGATTGGCGATCTGTCCAGGGTGTACCCCGCCTCTCGTCCAAAGTCAGCTGGGATAGGCTCCTGCCCCCCCGTGACCCTGCATAGGATAAGCGGTTCTGATAATGGATGGATGGATTTCTGATCCTTTATTTGGGAGTGTACATTTGATGGATTTGGGAGATGCTAGCCTCACTGTGTAAAACAAATCTGAAATATTATCCCAAATCTGACAACCTAGGTAAGTTATGGATTGGAGGTTGAACAAGCCTACCCGTCAACCACCACCATTGTTCCTGTTACAATTATCCCCTGTGGATGCGGACATAAACCACATCTTTCAGAAAAAAACAACTGATTACTTATGACAATCATTGAATGTCTTGTCAAGTTGTGTAATTTTTTTCATTTCAATGTTGACTTTAGTAGGCACTGTAATTCAGTCATATTTACCTAGGTGATGCTAATGTGTTTCATTAGGTGGAGGAAAATGAGTGGGTGGTAGACTATGCCCTGAAGAAGAGGAATGTCAAATTAGTTCCCACTGGACTTGACTTTGGAAAAGAAGGCTTCACACGGTAAAGTGGAAGACTCTTTATTTCATGTATAGAATAGTGCTCCACATACTGAAGTGCTTTTTCATTAGTTTCAAAACTATGTTTATATTTCAAGGTACAAAGAGCGCAGGTTTCATCCCTCTCTTAAACTCACACGACGATTCTACCCTCACTCTCACAACATGGATGGTTTCTTTGTGGCCAAGCTAAAGAAATTTGCGAACACAATGCCCTCCCGAAAAGCTGAAAACGGTAATCTAAATTCCATAATATTTGTCACCGAAACGAATGTATGGTTCAACACTGTTTTACTAATTACTTTTGTTTATCGTTTGTCCCTTCCTTAAGGAGAGGAGGATACAGAGCCTACTGAAGCCACAGAAGTTACTGCCACTTCTAAAGAGAAACCAATACAAGCAGGGAACAAAAATAAGAATAAGAAGACTGTCCCTGTAAAGGCAAGGGATTCACAAAGAAATGTTCAAACTAATGGCGCTACTTCAAAGAAAACGGCAAACTCCCTTAAAAAGAACAAGACACCCAGTGGACCAAAAAAGATTGCTAATATTGACGGAGATGGGATGAAGGAGGGATCTAAGGTCCAGGCAGTAAAGACAAAGGAGGGTACTGTAACAGAATCTGCATCTGTGAAAAAGGAGGGGAATAAGTTTGAGAAAAAGGTTGGTAAGCAAAGGAAATCTCCACTGAAGAAAAAGAAAAGATTAGGCAAAAATAAATTCCTCAAGCTGAAGAAATTGTTAGCAAGGGAAAACGGTGAAGTGAGCCTGTAATAATGTAGAATGTATTGCTTGACTGTATCGTTGGTCACTGATCTGGCAAAAACCCTTTGCTTATTATTCAGTCTTTTTTTTTTACAGCAGCACAAATTGTTTCTGATAAAAAAAATTGGGCTCTTGTCTAAACATATTCTGAATAAGATTATTATTGCATGTACAGATTCATTATTAATAATGTTCACTTTACCAGAGATTCTTTTTTGAAATCTTTTTTAAGTATGACATTCTTTGACTGTGTTATGCCTACTGTGATCCATGACAATGTATAATCCATTGCAGAGAGGAATGTGAGACTCAATAAACTGTCTTTGGTTTTCTCACATGCTTTCCTGGCTCTTCTTTTCAGAATGTCTCTTGTGATTTACACTGACACACTTAATGGTAATCTCTGTTTTTTATACTAATGCCCTGTTTCCTGGACCTATACCTGTGAATGCAAAGGCAAGCCCTGTCATCCTAGGGATACGATTGAAGGATCAAGTAGTATTTATTCAGGCCACTAGGTCGACCGTACCAACCGAAGTCGATTGTTATTTAAATTGTCCAAGATGGCGGCAGGAATGTATTTGGAACATTATCTGGATAGTGAGTAGTAGCTAGTTTTTCCAATTTTAACAAGGTTATACACTATCCGGGTTGCAATGTGGTTTCCTCAAACGTTAACAGTTGTATCTATTAGTGTTTGTGTGGACGTAGTCTGGTGACTTTGGGAAGCTAGCTGACGTCTTTAATCTAAATCGTTTGCTAACATTCACGTTATCCCATAACAACAACCGCTTCTTGTTGATAAGGACAAACATTCTTCAATTAGATGTTAATTGATTTTAACATGCATTTATACATGAACGTATGGGGTTCATACTAATGGCCCTCAAATGTATTATGCAAGCTCTAACAGCAAACCTTTTTGAATTGTTCAGGCCCATACCTTGACTTATTTGTTTACTTTTATTGTGACTCAAGTTTGTCTGACAATTGAATACATTCTCAAAAGAGTCTTATATTTATCACCCCCATAGGCATTGAAAACTTGCCATTTGAGCTACAGAGAAACTTCAATTTAATGCGAGATCTAGATCAACGTACAGAAGGTAAGATCTGAGTTTTACCCTAAAAACTAAATTAATATTCACATAGAATGTTTTATGTAGTTTGTCTGTGGACATGCAAATATAAGTAGCTCCAGCCCGCCTCCACACATTCTTACCCTTGAGTATGTGTGAATATGCTGCAAGTAAGGCACAGTCACCCCATTTGTCATTCTAAATCAATGAAGTATCTGTAAAAGTATCTATATACCTAATTTCCACCACTAAAGAGTTAATCAGTTGCAAAGTTGTATATTATGGAGAGCCACCCAAGCTGCAAAACATTGACAGTATCAGTCATATTTGAAATTCTTGCCAATTCCAGAATACCAATAGCACATAAACTTAACACGTGTTTACTGTCGCACCACATTTGCAATTTAGTACTTAAACACAACACATTTCTAATGTTTCTCTGTCCTTTTTTCACAGATCTAAAGGCACAGATAGACTCCCTGGCCAAAGAGTACACAACCAATGCAAGAACTCTATCTTCTGAGCAAAAGCTGTCTATACTGAGGCAGGTCCAACAATCCTATGGCAAATGCAAGGAGTTTGGAGATGATAAAGTACAGCTAGCCATGCAAACGTATGAAATGGTCAGTTCTATCATTGAATCTGCAACTTTGCTGTAAACTTTAGATTTTTTTTGTTGTTTTTATAATTGGGAACTCGTTTCCATTCTTTATGTCTCCTTCAGGTTGACAAGCACATTCGGCGCCTTGACACAGACCTAGCCCGCTTTGAAGCTGACCTGAAGGAGAAGCAGATAGAGAGTACAGACTATGATTCAACCTCTAGTAAGGGGAAAAAAAGTATGTGTTTGGCTTGGATTGTATGATGTGGAGTGAATTGTTCAATGTTCAAAGCAAAGTTTTCAAATGTAGCATTTTATAGAAGAGGTCTGTTGTATATTTTAAGGCGAGTCGTCCAGACAGAAGGAGAAGAAAGTGGCTAAAACAAGGTCGAAGGTGAAGAGTTCTGATGAAGACGACAGTCCAAAAAGTGCACAGAAGAAAGTCAAACTCCTTCAACCGTAAGTGTTCCCTTCATCTTAACGAAAACTGTCTATTTTATTTTGTGTGTGCTGTTAAGAAAAATACTAATTTACTCATCTTCTTGCAAGTGGGGAATTCAACCCTCCTGCTCCAAACTTTGGCAATGTGCATCCATCGGACGTGCTGGACATGCCAGTTGACCCCAACGAGCCCACCTACTGCCTTTGTCACCAGGTCTCCTATGGAGAAATGATTGGCTGTGACAATACTGATGTAAGTTTAGCTAAATGCCAATGGTGATTCTGTTTGGTTCAAATGGTTGTTGGTAGCTTTTGCTTTGTTTTTGCTTTTTGAAAAGCCTTTGCCAAACCGTTTTAAATTAAGGTAAATTTTTTGTATTTCCACAGTGTTCTATTGAGTGGTTCCATTTCGCCTGCGTAGGTCTGACCACTAAACCAAGGGGCAAATGGTAAGAGAACTATCACAATGATAATGTATTGTAAAACCTACAGAAAATTATGTTGAATTGAGTTTGGCAATACTTTGTTTTTCTACTTAGGTACTGTCCACGCTGCTCTCAAGATAGAAAGAGAAAATAAAGTATACTAGCAACAAACAATGGAGGCCATTACAGAAAATTTTAGATGAGTATTTTTTACATTAGGGTGTTAGTTGTGTTTTTCTCCTTATTATCTGATGCTTTTTGTTTACTTCATTTCATTGCAATGCCTTAATGCAGGGTGCTGATGAGGCTCTTAGCGGTTACAAATGTATTTACATGTCCTTATTTGAAATGGTTTACTTGGATGGTGTATTTGTTTTTAAATTGTTGTCTTTTTTTACGTTTTTTTTTAATCCAGTTTGGTACTACATCTATATTTTGAACAGCAGTTGGCCATGTTGCTATCCTGGTCCAATTGTCTAGAACACAATCTTTATTTGCAAAAATAAACAAATCAGGACAATTATATTCCAATTTGACGGTGTTTTCATAGCGAACAATATATACATCATAATTTACAATAATCTGGATTTAATTGATGTGCATTGTTGTGCACACGATTCCTCAGGAGCGAAATGTTGATACTACTGTGGCTAAAAGTGTGTGTGGTCAAAGTTGTAAAAATAAACAGCTGCTACCTCAAATATTTTTGTTTTGCCATTTTATTTGAAGTATGCTATACTATGTAATAGAAAACGATGATACATTCACGGGGGCACTGTTGACATTTCGAATAGACGGCACACCTTCATTAAACACGACGCACTAACCTCGCGATATCCGAACTTTTCCCCTCATAGAAAGTGTTGGGGGATGAACCTATGACGTCGGCCATTCTTTGACTTGGCGCGATGCTGGAAGAATTCAAAAGCCCAGACCCACCACAAACCGTTTGTGCAGCGTCCTGTAGCACCTTTTTTTAATCGTCGATAGCCTACCCAAAGTGTCTGGAGCAACTCACAACCATATAGGTAAGTACTGTCATCATCACAAATAATCGGTGTTTATTTGCAATGAAAGGTGAATGTCTACCTTTAAACTAAATAAAGAAATTCAGTTAAATGCTAACATTTGCTAAATGCTGCCTACACAGCTCGTTAACTTCACTTGGTTCTAGCTCAGCATGTTTTTCGTTTAAAATATTGTCTGACATGCGTTGTTACATGGCTATAAGCATAAACCAGACGATCAGTATTATATCTGACGTGTTTAACATTTATTAAAATTCTGCTTGCTAATAAAAACAACTTGCTAGCTAGCTAACACGTGATATTATGTAAGTCTTCTTATTTGTTTCTAGCAAACCCACATGTTTGCTAACTTGCTTCTTTAACGTTATTTTGCAATAGCGATGTCTTGGGACTTTTTTGTTCCTGTGTGCGTGGGCGACTTGGTGAAGAGTGGGGGGATCAACCAGTACGTCGTTCAAGATGTTGTATCGCCGAAACAGCTGCCATCCCACATTAGTAGTAAGTTCATAAAAGAAAATCTGAAATTCACCCTTCAATTCACCCACATTCACCCTTCAATACCGATTTTCTACATACGTTTATGTTACGCAGGTTTCAAGTCAGCGCTTAGAAGCCAAGGTCCACTGTGTATCTTGGAGCACTTTGACACGGGCTATAGTGTTTTGCAGTGAGTCCTTTTTTTATGAATGTCTGAGAGAGCAATAGCATAATCTAGAAGGCTAGCTATCATATAAATAATTTTATTGTGTAGCTTATCAAAAGTTGAGTTGTTCATGTAGATTGATTTGTGCACATATACGCAGACACTCCAACACAGTGGACCTCAGTGTGAAAGAGGACACACTGGAGTTGCTTGTTCAAGGTCGGTTTGGAATTTAATAATACTGACAATTAAGTGTTATTCATAGATTTAAAACATGCATTTAACTTTCCCTTTCCTCCTTTCTCACACTGAATTTGGTGGTTGTCCAACAGTGGTGAGTGGCCTATCTGTGTCTCTGCCCTCCTTCCTCCTCTCCACATCCACCTCGGCTGCAGACTGCAAGGAGCAACTGAACGCGCTTAAAATGAGTGTGTTCCTACTCTGTAAACTTACAGAGGCCCTTGAGAGTGACTCCTACAGACAAAGCATCATCACAGCACCCACCAAGGTATGTATACAAGACAATAAAGTGTGATCTAAATCTGATGCCCAGTGATGAGATTAGGCATGTGTGAGTCAGTTAGGCCAAGAGTCTGTGGTCGCTAGCCTTCTGATTGTTGGGTAATCTTGGTAGTGTGGTGGAGATTTGCTGCACTGCTGTAAGGGCCCATCTATAGTGAAACATGTGGCTACTCTCACATCACGCCCTTCCAAAGCAATGGGATGTGGCAGAAGGGAGACTTCAGACAGGGTGCGTGGTTGTATGTCCGTGTGAATGTATATGTATCAGCTGGCAATGCGACCCAGTTCTTTGTTGAGGGTCTAGAGGGCCATGAACTCTTTCTTTGGTAATCTGAGGGCATGTATTCATTCTAAGAGAACTAACAGTCTTTACTAGCAGGAGTTTTTTTCGATTGACCTGGCCATGCTTCTTTGTCCTTGTAGGCTGGTAAAAAGGGCAAGGCTGCAGGAGAAGGGCTGTTGCAATGGGACTCTGAGAGGGAGACGGTGCTGCAGGCTCTCACCCAGCTCCTCCAGCTTGACGTTCGCTCCCTCTGGAGCCTCTCCTTGGTGGAGGAAGAGTTCATCAGGTACAGACAACCCATGGGGTGGAAGGGTATACTTTCTACTATTGAATGACACACAGCAAATTACATAAGGCAAGATAAACTTGTCTCATGTCGGCTGATACTACTGAATGCTTGTGCGTGTGGAATTAATCTGCTGCTTAATGGTGTGTGTCCCTTAGCTGTGTGACGTGTTGCTGCTATAAGCTTCTGGAGAACCCAACCATCAGCCATGTGAAGAACAAGCCTACCCGGGATGCCATCATTCACCTATTGGGTGTGCTCATTAAGAAGTACAACCATCTCCTGGGTTAGTTTCTTTGTCTTCCACGCACACATACACCCGCGTAGGTCATACATCAGGTGAATACTCAAAAGCTGGGAGGTGTGAAAGTCTAAGCGGCTAACCCAGTAGATGGTTGTTCTTCATTATGATGTATCTTTAAATACAACCACCCTGTGTGATTTCCCAGGTGCCAGTGTGAGGGTGACCCAGCTGCTGCAGCACTTTGAGCAGCTGTCGTCTGTATGCGCCCAGGCCGTCTCTGTGTGGAGCACAGAGTATGGAGTCAAGGCCATCATTGGGGAGGTCATACGGTGAGTGTGCTTCAGAAGTGCATATAGCTCCTGTCGCAAGTGGGATGCAGAAACTACCGTCACTAGTCATCCCTATAATATACCTGCTCTCTGATGACCGGGGTGAATTGAGTGAAATCACAACAGACAAAAACGGAGCAGACATTTTTTTTTTATGGTCTCGCAAACTCTATGTCCAAAATTAGTTTTCCCAGGCGTGAAGCTTCTTTAGTTCCCAACCCCCCTCCGAGAATTGCCAAATGTGGTGGAGGGGTTTTGTTGTCCCTGTGATCATGGGAGCTGTGTTATCGTGGGCAGTAACCCCTGGTAGGGTCTCCCATGGCAAATAAGTCCCTGACGAGGGTCGAGACTTGGCGTAATTCACAAACGTGGAAGAGGGAAACCGGCCCCCCCCCCACCCCCCTCTGGAGCCAGACCCTGTTATGGGGGGTTATGCTCGTTGGCGAGTGTCTGGTGGCTGGGCCTTGACCTAATGGGGCCCAAAGTTCGGGGACCTCAGAATTGCTTCTCAACGTTTTGCAGACAATGTGGTTCTGTTGGCTTCTTCAGACTGTGACCTTTAGCGTGCACTGGAAGCCGTCGGGATGAGAGTCGGCACCTCCAAGTCTGAGACCATGGTCCTCTGCCGGAAAACGGTGGAATGTTCTCTCCAGCTTGGGAGTGAGTTGCTGCCCCCAGTGATGGACAAATATCTCAGGTTGCTTGTTTACAAGTGAGGAAAAAATAGCGTGAGACCAGGCCATCTTTGTGAAGAAGGAGCTGAGACGCGAGGCGAAACTCGTGATTTACAAGTCGGTCTACGTTCCAACCCTTACCTAGGGTCATGAGCTTTGGATAGTGACCAAAAGAATAAGATCTAGTACAAGCCGTTGAAATGTGTCCTCCGTAGGGTGGCCCTCCGCCTTAGGGATAGTGTAATGAGCTTGGCCATCCAGAGGGAGCTCAGAGTAGAGCCGCAACCAGGAGAAGCGGTACGGGCATCTGATTAGGATGCCTTCCCTTGGAGGTTTTCCGGGCACGCCCTACTGGTAGGAGACCTGGGGCAGAGCCAGAACACGCAAGCGAGATTATACATCTCGTCTGTCCTGGGAGCACCTCGGGATCCTCCAGTAGGATCAGTGAAGCGTTGTTGGGGATGGTGACGACTGGAATACCCTGCTGAGCCTGCTGCCACCGCACCTGGCCCCTGATAAGCGGAGGAGGAGGATGGATGGATGGATGGATGGATGGATGGATGGATAGTTCCAAACAATGGTCTGTATGGCTCTGATCTGGTCTTGATGGTTCTGTGTTTACTTGTTGTCCCCTCTAGAGAGATTGGTCAGAGGTCCAGTGAAGAGTTAGCCAGAGAGGGCTCAGGCGTCAAAGCTTTCTCCGCCTTCCTGTCAGAGCTCAGCTGCTTGGTCCCTGATACCATGATCCCCAACATCAGTGTGCTACTCACACACCTGGAGGGAGAGGTATTTGACACATTTCTACCTGCTATGTTCTGCTATTATTTAATGTTAATTGGAATGCATTAACTAACTCATATAAAAGGCATAACGGTTTCTTGACATGTGCACATTGTCCTTCCACCAGAGCCACAGTATGCGTGTGGCTGTGTGTGAGGTACTCGGAGAAATCCTGGTCAGGGTTCTCTGTGGAGATGGACTGGATGACTCCGGAAAGGCCGACCGCGACCGTTTCTTTGACACGCTGCAGGAACATCTGCACGATACACACTCCCACGTCAGGTCACGAGTGCTACAAACCTACACCCGCATCATCAACGCCAAGGTCAGTGTGGGAAATGGGACAATCAGTACATTACATCACCAATAGTAACTTTTCAATAGAAATAACATAGACAGCGCTCCAACACATTTTTTAAATCAGAGTATGTAGATATTTAAGTACAATTGATTTTTCTTTTTTTAATTCAGCACACTTTTGTTGGTGTGATTTAAAGTCCCTCCCCTTGTGATTGGCTAGGATTATCATTGAGATAGTTTTATGGTCAGGTTCCTGTTTATTGCACGGCTGTGTCTTAACTGTTATGTGTTTGTTGACAGGCTTTGCCCCTGTCTAAGTACAGCGAGGTGATGGGGCTAGCCGTGGGACGGCTGATGGACAAATCCATCAACGTAGTCAAGAGCGCCATCCAGCTGCTGGCTGCCTTCATCGCACACAATCCCTATAGCTGCAAGGTAATGCCTGCAAGGCAATCTTTTGGAGCAGAAAACTTTGTCTGTCATTTATTTGACTTGAATTGTATATGTGTGTGTTGTTAATTTAGTTAAGCAGTGCCGACCTGAAAGGGCCCCTGCTGAAGGAAACCGTCAAACTCAAAGAGATGAGACAAAAAAGGCAGGAAAAGGCACCTGGTAAACACAGTTCTTACCTTATGAGTATATCTTTTTAAACTGCTTGAAGAGTTCCCCTTCAAGTAATGACTGTTTGCCCTGTGATGAGACCAAGGCGAATGCGAGCTGCCTGAATGAGTGGGTTGGGGTCTCCTTGTCTCGATTGGCTGGTAATCTTGGTGGTGTAGTGGAGATTTGCTGCTTTG
>JAVQJS010127033.1:0-12930 GCA_036024795.1 Galaxias rostratus | reverse complement strand
ATGGACAATTTAGAATCACCAATTAACCTGCATGTTTTTGGACTGTGGGAGGAAACCGGAGTACCCGGGGGAAACCCACGCTAACACGGGGAGAACATGCAAACTCCACACAGAAAGGCCCTCAGGTGGGAATCGAACCCAGGACCTTCTTACTATGAGGCAACAGCACTAACCACTGCGCCACCGTGCTGCCCCCAGAGCTGACACAGGGAAATTAAAAATATGTGAATAAAGAAGTATACTTTCACTTTTATACAGCATTACTGATCTCATGTAAATGGTGCAATTCATGGCTTCACGTACTCCCTCCACACCCTTTATTTTCCTTCAGGTGAAAGGCAGAGATCAAAGACTGTCTATAGACAATGCAAGACATCTGACTCTTTATTTTGCTCCCTAAACTTGCATGTTCCACAATGGGTTATATAGATCTGTAGTACACGTATTTAATGTGTGTGTCTGTGTGCACTTATTTGCAGCCTCTGTCTTTATCTGTCCTCCACTGGCAGATCTCTCTAGACCGCAGAGATCAGTGTTCTCCCAGGCACGTTTCTCCATTTCCTTTTAGTGGACACTGATGCTTGGCTGCATTCAGCACCCAGAGGGCCCATCTGTTGTGGCACAAATCCCATTTCTTCACCTCCACAGCATGGTTCAACCCAGTCCCTTTGAAGATGGGCACTGCAGCTAGATTCCTATAACCTGCCTCTGTTGGATTCTTTTCCAGATATAGGTAGGGGGGTTAGCCGAGCATTTTTCTAATTAGCCTATCCTAACCTTTAGAGTTACACCTGTCTGTGGTAGTCATGGGAAAAAATGCAATGGTGTCAGGAAAAACTAAAATTAAGCATTGAGGTCATTAATTGATAATTGAAGTGTATACTTGTTGACACAGTTCCTAAGCTTTGCCATGTTTGTTGGGCATACAATTGTTGCTATGGTTCCAGACAATAGCATCACAACAGCACCACACACACTAAAACATATGCAAGCAAGGACACATCAGCAAGGGCAGCAGAACAAGCAGGAGCCTTGACTTGTGTGGTGTAGATGAGTTTATTATTATTATGTTAGTGTGTGCAGAAACTAGTTTTTTGGTTTCTAAAGTAGAACGAAGTCGATAGCTTGACTTAGCAGGGACCAGGTTATAGGGATAGTAGTATAACTTTTTGGGAACTAACTTAATAAGAATTTCCATATGTTCCTACTTCCCGACGAGATGATCAATATCAATGTTATGATTGTACGTCTGACAATGATAATTCAGCTGATTATGTAGGTAAATGTGTCCTATCTTAGCACAATGGAATAGTAGTAACAGCTAGCATGACTCTGTCGAAAGTGACAAAATACATGGGTTAGTAATACGGCTTAGCAGTGTTTTTTACATGTGTCTTCTGTATTTCACATGTGTTGAAGTTAAGATGTTATTAAAACAGATACTCAGTTGTTACTACAGTCGTGAGTACGTCACACACTCACCAACACGCATGTCTCTCTTCACAAGATGTCTCTGTGTTGGTTTCTGTAGAACCCCACCATAGATTGAACTGCTCCAGTCTACAACGTCCTGACAAACATCGACCCACCCACGGCAGGAAGTAAGGTGTGACCATTTATTACACAACCCCTTTGTTTATCCTGACAATGTTAACCTTGTTATCTAACACGGCAGTGGCATCTATTTGCCAGGTGTAAGCATGGAGGTCATTGTTATTTGATGCACTCAATTATGTGCAAGGGGATTATTTGCAAGATTATTTGTCATTTACATTAGTGATGTCACATTAGCAACATAATGTTTACACTTGCCTGCTTTCCAGCTTAGCAGTGTTCAGGTCAAAACAGGGAAAAGGAGTCTTTCAGGGAAAGCATTGTGAGATGGGTTGCACTTGTTCTGGTGTTTGTTTGTGGTTTTGTATGCATATATATCTGTGCATCCACAGAGATTTCCGTCCGGCTGCCCCCTGGCTGGGGAAAGAGAGGACTCCATCTCCCTCTAGGTCAAACTAGATGAGACCTCATCCTGGGTCTGTTGAGGGAGACATACAGAGACAACCATGTTCTTGAGCCAGAAGCGAGAAGGAATTACTTGAATTGTTATTTTCTTCCATTGGAAGCAAGCATGGGAATAAAAAGAGGGTATTTTCAGTATAGCCTGCCTAGATCATGCTATAGGGGGAAGCGTATTCATTTCAGCCGAGAGGGAGAGAACTTCACAGTTTTACCTGCTGTGGGCACACATCACTTAGGCCTGCAGGCACCCAAGACCTGGCAGAAAAGCTTTGGTGTTTGGTTTTGGTCAATGTATATATGTTCCCCCAAACACTAAAATGTGTTGTACATACCAGCCAAGGGTACCTCAAACTGTCTGACATTTCTGACAAGCTCTGATGGAGCCTAGAAAATTGAATTATTCATACAGGTGTTGTCAATAAAGGGTTGGATCTTTGGACGCTTGATATTCAAATGTTAAAAATATTTCAGACCAGTGAAACCACATATGAGTGCCAATTATTTAGATATGCATTTTTCCTTTAGCTATCCTAATTTAAACTTCAAGCACATTGTTTGAGGTTTTCATGAAGACGCAGCATGATGCCTTTTTATGAATAGTGTCACTACATATCACAATCCATGTCACTGTTCACTAGGTTCACAAAATAAAAAAACTAGACAAGTCTTTCAGATCACGCGCCTTTACGCCTACCCGCTTTTTGTTGCCTGGCAACACAGTGCCACCCAAGCGATCCACTGATTTGATAAGTTGTAAAAAGCAACCCTGGTGTAGAGCCAAGGAAAAGAGAGACCTGCTAAGTTTCAACTTGAATCAATGACTGACAATAAATCATTTGTTTTGCACAATACTAGACAAATAAGAAGGTCTATACCCTAATCCCTTTTTGAGAACGATAGAGTACAAGCAACTTTTGATTTGAAACAGTAATTGTATGCCTTCAAACATGTAAAATAAAGGATTGTTGATCTGTGTTGTCCAGCATTTGTCATTAACTTTTGAAACTCTGATGAGGTGTACTCAATTGTTCAAGCATCAGAAGGTGAAAACTGGCCTATTATTCCCTGAGCACTTAGACCACCATCCACTATCATTGATCCAGTTGTTATTCAGATATTTGAGGCTCTTATCGTTATTATTTTGATTGTTGAACAAAACTCTCCCTTTGTAGTCATGGACACTATAATGTCAGGGAACACTGCTGGAAAAGCTTTGCAAACAGACCTAAAGCTGTTTATTTGACTATTTTCAACTTTTGTTATTACTCTTTAAGTATGTATGTGAGGATGGCTATGCCACACAATATATTTATTCACACATTTGTGTAAAAACCTCCTGATGAAAACACACTCATACTGTGGGAGGTGTGTCTGTGAGAGGGCACTTACATTCCAAATAGATTTAATTACACTTAGTGTCTGTCTTTTTTAAGACTTGGTGAATGAATTTGACAGTTACATGTTTATCCATGCAAAGTAAATAGTGGACCGACATTTAGTTAAAGCCCATTTGCCCAATAAGCTGAAGAAGTGGTTGTGCTATTGAGGCCTGGAAGTTTGCCGTGCAAGTGCTGTAGGGCAATTTGGCTGTTTATAATGTGCCACGCTAATGAAAATGTTTGAAACGGTAATGAAGCGGAAAGGCATACTTTGATTATGACTCCTTCAATTAAAACGGCAACACATATATAACGATTAATAGGGTCTGTCAATGAACTAGTGTGGTGGGGTATGCAAATAGAGCCGAAATGGCTCACAGGGAAAGGGGTGTCAACCTTAAACCATAGCAAGCATATTACTATTTTAGAGCCGCCATCGCAGATGCCATGCAAGTTTGAAGCATTCTGGACAAAATGTTTTCTGCCAGCCGTTCATTAGATAGCAAATAATGAGGCCGCAAGCATATGCCGTCTTTCATTTGTTTCCTGTCCTTTTTCACCATCTGCAGAACAGTGCCCCTTCTATCAAAGGCAAGCCTTGCTCAGTAAAGGTAATAGCTTGCTCCTTGAGACTACTGAGCCAGTCTAATAAATTGATGTTCTTTTATCTATATTCATAACTTACCATTGATTGATGGCTCAGTCAGTGGTTTTCTACACTCATCCCTCATGATTGACAAGCTCTCATTTCCTAACCCAACCTGACATTTCAGAACAAATTCTTTGTTGAAATACGCTTCGGTATACAACTAATACATCCCTCTCCAAACTAGCGCTCTAATAAGCTACTGGCTAACACAGAATGCTGACCTATGCCCTGGGCCAGGAAACCACATATGCGTACTGAATAGGAGACATCAAGGCATGGTGCCCTTTTCATTTCCCACCCAAAGTCAACTGATTGCTGGGCTGCACTGGCGTCTGCTTGTGTTAGTTTGTGTAAGCGCTTTGATTTTCTGCTTATGCACTAAGGCAAAGGTAATTACACATGCAAGTGTGTGGAAACAAGCAAACAGGATTTCAGAAAAGGTCATGGATTGGAGCTAAATTACTGTAATGAAGTCATTAATCTGCCTGACGACCGCCATTTTCCCATAATTCCTCATTTATGGGTTTCATTGGAGCCGTCTGATGCTTTGGTGTGTCTTTATTGGAGTGATTTAGAGACTTACTAGCCCCATAATGCAGGGATCTATGGTGGACCATTTGCTTGAGGCAAAATACATATTTATTTATGTAATGATAACACATCCACATATTGACAACATCCAGTGGAAGTCCTTGGCTCTATTTTCTATATTGTGTATCTAGACAGTTGTTTCCATAGAGATGTAAATTCTTGCGTGACAACTCTGATTGTTAACTCAGCCGTTTTACTTTCATTATTTCATGGAGTTATTTAGTAGAAAACTTATTTCCAGTGCTCCTAATGTAAAGATGCAAAAAAAATTGTTTTACGTGTGCGTGTGCCAGTGGGCATTAGGGTTTAAGCATTGTAGATTTTAATGTTTGTTATGTTAATATATTTATGTGTTATATATTTTTTTGTGTGTCCAAATTGCGCAGGCGTTTGATTTCAGCTGTCAAGCAGAGCCATGGTTGATTTCAGTTGTTAGAAAAGGAGAAGCAGGAGGAGAAGGAGATGCAGGAGAGAAAACGTAGGAAGAGAGAGGAGTTGCAACAAGCTGAAGCCCAGCCTCCTCGATATTTGTTAGATAGTGACTCAAATGGTTGCGCCAACTATACACCCGCCTTCCAGTCACCACCATGCTAAAATATAATTATTTAACCAGAAAGTGTGTTTGTGTTCATGTGCATATGTGTGAATCTTTGGCAATTGCTAATGCGAGTGTTGCCCTCACAGGTGCCCCATCTCTGTAGGGACCAGGTGGGTAACTGCCAGTTGCCCACACCTACACAAAAAGAAGGCTCAACCTTTCACCCCTGTGCATTGCTCACTTTTTTTTCAATTCTAAATAATTCCTGTGTTGTGGCATACATCTGTGAGAGACATTTAAAGTCAATCTTTGTTAAATTACTGAGTATTTAAACAGCCATTTAATCATCAACTGAGTACTGCATGTCCAGTATTGCTCTGTATCGGAGTTGGGTAGAGGCATGTTTTGGGAAAGCCTTCCTACACAGTGTGGCAGGTCTAGCTGATTAAAGAGTTCAGTTCAAAGGGTGTTGATATCATGGAACAATCCACCTTCACCACCTGTCTCTCATCGAACGTTTTTCATTAATTTGTTAAGATCAGACAGCTATCTTAAACATCCGCATCAACTGGCAAACCCGGAACACATTGGCACCATTTGAAATTAGTCAACAATCTGTCAACATTCTGCATCACTTATTATCCATCCATCCATTCCATCCATCCATTAGCACTACCGCTTATCATATGCAGGGTCGCTGGGGGGCTGGAGCCTATCCCAGCTGACTTCGGGCGAGTAATTGTAAAAGGCGTTGAGAGGTCAAAGTTCAAGGTAACCAAATTTCACTGGTCTCAAAAATGAAGCTGACAGTGTTTGAAAAAAATGTGTTAAAAGTTAATGTTGTCCTTTTTAGTTAATCTCTTTTTCAGTCAATAATAGTGGTAAGCACGTCCTTCCATCCCCATCTGTAATTTGCCAGTGTTTAAACAGATGTTGAAGAACTTTTTCATTGTTGACGTAATTTACAGTTGAAAAAAAAATATCACATTGCGATATATGTTGTTGCAATACCCAGCACATAATTTTTTTAATTGGAATAAAATCATATTGTGGCCTAAGTTTCCTTTGTACAGTTTCTGTCTTGGGATCTTCACAAGTAGCCAAATGGCAGCTGTCAACAATTGCCTTGGTAACCCTTTTTTTCAGGCATCTGATTGACCAACATAGTCTGGCGTTCTCTTGACAGGTTTTTTTGTGTGTTTTCATGTGGACAGAGACGAAGGAAAAATGAACTGTCCAACTATGTGTGGACGTGGCCTGTGTTTCCATTATATGGTGCCACCCTTTTGAATGGGTCATCCTTTTGCTCACACATTGTGAGATACTGTGGCATTGTTGTAATGCCCCCCCACAACTGATACTTTTCCATTCAAGGTAAGTTCCTACTGGAAGACGTTTGTGAAAATGATATGGTTGTGCGTAGATAAACTATTACATTATTAATTTATTGTTTGATATTTAAAATAATCACAAGTATGTAAACAATTTGTAACATTGACCATCAATTGTAAAAGCAGTTTTTTATATGGTACTCAGTGCTTGCGTGCAGCTATTTCCCAGATTTGAAACAACTTGTCAAACTGGCTGATTATTCCTGTCTGTGTGGGTTTTATAAGACTTTTGTGTCTATCTGTGTCTCTACCATCCTCAGAGGCACAGTTGTAACTGCTGTATTACATCAACTGTGGTCCAAATGTACATCTTCATCCTCATTGACACCACATTATTGAGTCTACAGAAAAGTAGCTGCCATTTCACAGATTGTTATGCGACTTGTCATGGATCCTAATCTCGATGGCTACATCCGCCTTTCCCGCCAAAGACTTCTTCCATAACAAAAAAGGCTCCTTGAGCGACGAAGGGCAGTTTAATTAATACAGAGGAAGAACGACAGTGAAAGGGTAAAAGACAGTTGTTGGACGTGTGGATGACAGATCAGTCAAATGAATGTGGTCATGAGGCCTTGGAGCGTTTGCGTGCCTGCGTGACAGATGCTGCTGCTTGACTGCGGGTTACACTGAAGCCTGGAGAACAATGGGCTCTGCTCGCCTGTTTCATCCTCTCTGCCACTGCCACTCTGTCTCCCATTGCTGTTCACGGCAGAAATGTTAGGCTTCACATTCTTTCCTTTTTGAAAGGTTTCATGAAAAATATATGTTCAGGATAGACTTTGTATGTGGACTATGGTAGCATGGAATCAATTTTAGGATTAAGGTGAGCCTTATTATTCATGATGTATTTTGAACAGCATGGTCTAACCCATGTCCAATGGGCAGAAAACTAGACATCATCTGTGCCAATGGGATCTATTGGCAGAATGGATGTTCTACTAAACATGCAAACATTTACAAAAAGCTAGCCCTGAAAGGAGCTAAACTATGATATTGTATAAAAGTGTTTAGCTAACAAGCTTTTTTTATCTTGAATAACCATACATGACTGGGTAGGGACTGAAAGAATACTATCGCAAATAAAAGCCTCTGAAATTTGTTTGCTCCGTAGGGTGGCTTTGCTCAGCATTAGGAATAGGGGAATAGGGTCATTCAGCCCAGCTCGGCCCGTTGAAAGTTTTCGAGGCACGCCCTCCTGGTAGGAGACCCTGGGGTAGACCAAGAACACACTGGTGAGATTATCTAACTCGTCTGGTCTTGTCGGGATCCCCCAGGAGCATCTGGAAAGCATTGCTGGGGATAGAAACGGCTGGAATATCTGGCTTAGCCTGCTATTACCATGACCCGGCCCCTGCTAAGCGGCAAAAAATTAATGGATAGACGCGGTAAAAAATATTGTCCAGTGGAGAGAGCACTGATCTAGTCTTGTCTAATATCGCACTTGTAAATGTTTTAACTTTCAACTAAAAATAAACTGTGCGAGTTAGGAACTTGAATACAGCAATTGCATGTTCATATTTTGTATTATTTCGCACAATTATTATTACACCAATAACCTATGTGATATATTATGAGTTTGGGTTTCACAAGGAACCCATCTATTGTCAGCTCAGCTGTCTGAGTTGGCTGTTGGAGGACCTGTCCCTGAACACGGCAGGCCGACCAGGTCCCATCACCACCTGCTTGGACCCTAAGTATGCCAAGAGTCAAAGGTTGAGGATTGGACAGTGGTTGACCTTGGCTCGGTTTTTCTATTTGTTTTTAAATTGACTGTATATTCCTGATGATTAACAGTGGGAGAAGAAGCTACTCTAAGTAGCACCTAAACTTAAGTTTGAGACTTATGACTTGAGTTTGAGTATTTTAGTTTTTATAAAAGTGATCGGTATCAGTATTAGGTATGTTCATTATAGTGATAATAGGGACAGTAACATGAAAATGCTTCGCTCCATGATTAGATTAGATTAGATTAGATTCAAGATGACCACCCATTCATCATTGAGTTCCTAAATCCACTGTCCTATATTTAGTCACACATATCAGAGATTCATCTTGCATCCATCCTACGTTGTTTCATTACCAAGATGACATACTAGCCTAAGTCCATATAGATTAATACATCTGGGCACTGCCATTAAAGCACAGTGATGTGAAGAGAGGCTAGTTCCACAGGGATGCGGTGGCAGCTGACTGCTAGATGGGCTGTAAGTCCACTACCCCAGGCACACAGGAGATTGCATTGTTCTATCTCCACATCCCCTCCAGGTGGCGGCTCCCCTCATATTAACCTGATAGACAGAGAGGGAAGGATAAAGTGAAGAGAAGGAGGAAATGAACTCTAGCTAGCTAGGACTATTGACTATGACCATTAACTGCAACTGGTGGAAGTACATTTAAAACGCACAGTTATATAGATTTGCCCTTTTGTTCTGTCCCACCTAATCAAAATGCAATTCTTATTTTGATGCACACTGTGTATTTCTTACTGCAGAGGGGGGGGGGGGAGTCTAAAGCCTAGTGATTTTAACTCTCAGCTTCTTAGTGCCAGCCAAGACATTTGCTGGGAAATAATGAATTCATTCAAAGGCTGTGTTTGCGCTCTCTCCGTCACTTATGGTAAAACCTGGTTAAACATTTTTACACACATCCCATTGAAGTATTGGAATTGCCAAGAAATGACAAGATGGGGTTAAGGGGTGTGGGGTGAGGCAAGGAAATGAAAATAAACAGAAAGGGTGTAGGGGGAAAAGATCCTCAGAAAAGGGCTGTTTTTTCATTGTTGTGTTGCAGAACCACATGCCCTTAATCGTCTCTGAGTCCAATTTTCCATAAATTCGTCATCTTAATGGAGGAAATTATACAGGAGAGGTATTGCTAAACATGAGGCCATGACAATGAAATATCATCATACAGAACACTATCACGGCTTGGGGTGAGCAACGAGTAGATGAGAATCTTTCACATGCTGTTTTTTCCCATGGCGACAGGTGAATTATGAATGTGATAATGGTGGAGAATTCCACAGAGTGCCTGGTGAAAGGCTGGTGTTGGCGTGGGTCACCACTTTGATGAATGTGCTGCCAAGACGTCGCTCAGTGGTTGTTCTTTTTCTCTTTGTCAGTGACCCTGGCCCAAGATGAACCTCCGTAAAGACGTTGCATAAAGAATGGACAATCCAGACCAAATGTGTGCAGTTAGTTTCTACGCCCAAGAATAACCCTGCTTTTCATTCTCCCAGGTCATCACCTGTTTGTGCTGCCAAACACGTTTCCCAGAGTTGGCTATATGTAGGGTTTCCTTCAATGGCCTATCACTGAATGACCTGTAACTCTCTGCGAAAGGTAGAAAAACGACTAAATATAAACAAACGTTTGCTCATCGAACTCTCTATCTTGCTCACTCACTCACGAGTGCCATCAGACAAGAAATTCACACACCTACACACAACCTGCACAGCACATACACTACCCTAATAATCTTGCCAGACATGCACACAAATCTTTCAAAATACACCCTCAGACACATCACACACACACTCAAAAGGAACATAGTTCGCCAGCTAAACTGTCATTCCTTTGTGATGCCGTCTGTAACGGTGGAGGGCATTTGGAGAGCTGCAGCTGAAGTGTTGTGGACCTCCTCTAGTAATTAGTCTGATGGGAGTGTCACACACACTTAAGGTCCGAGACATCCCTGATAGACCGACCGGAGAGAGACAAGGGCAGAGGACAGGGAAGGAGAGAGGAGGAGCGTCTCTTATAACCCAACCCTCTTATGTCCCTGCCTGTATGCCTCTGAATGTCTGGATGTACTGGAGCAGGTTTGTGTGCCTGCACAAGCGTCCACAGTTTGTCCATGCACACATTCATTGGAAAAGCGCTATATCAGATGCATTTCTTCCTTATGGAATGTCTTTGATCATGCGATAACTATGTCAGAGCATGTCTCTCCCAAAAGCTTTGGACCATGCGCTTGCATACCTATTTATAACATGGGGTCTCATAACCATCCGTTCACCTTTCCTTTCATTGGGGGCACAATGGCAGAGCTGCCCAGTTCACAGTGTAAGTGGCTTGCAGTAAGTGAAAGTGTATTGTGTCAGTGTGAATGTGTGAGGTTCAGGGCACAGACCATGCACAAGCACCGTGGTTTCAGGTTGGGTCCACTGATTTAATTAAATGTCCCACACACAAATACACACAGAGAGCTGAACTGCTGCTTCTGTTCCTCCCCCTTCTATATAGTTTTTGCTATTGCTGTTCAATTGCCAAGCAACCCAGCTCTGCATTTGCAGCTCGCCCTTTGACGTAGAGCTGACACCCTTAGAAAGCATTTCTCCAACAAATTGCTAGATTGAACTCACCTGGTGAATCTGTCAGAGGAATGCCTTACAACCACGGTCCTGCAGCGCCCTCAACTGGACAGATACCTTCACAATCCTCACAGTATGCAAATGTTGATAGTGTCTGTCAGAGGCGTCATGCACCCTATTTTTTGAGGGGGCAGTTTCACAACACCACTTAAGTATGCATTTGTCTTCAAATTTACAATGTTTGTCTGACATTTAGTCTATTTTGTTTAGCCAGCAGGAAAAATTCAAACCTAGGAGCGCTGCACTTTGGCAAAAGTGAAATTGTTTTCAAAAAGACGTGAGGCACAGCGCTCTGAACAAAGGTGTGCCAGCTGCGTGTTTACATAACGACAAAGCTGCAAATATGCTGTATTTTGTAGTAAAAAGTGGTTGGCTATAGCAAGATTTCTTTATCAATGTCACCACTAATCTTGAGCCCTGGCAAAAATACATAATGCTATGGATTTTGTTAAAAAAATTGTGGGGACACGACGCCTCTGGTGTTTTGGTCCGTATGTCTGTGTCTCCCAGCTCTCTGAGACATTTCTCTTACTCATTTTGTCTTTGCAGAACGTAGAGTGTTTTCCATCATTTTTGTCACTCAAAGGACAACATCTCAAATAACTCTGCCACGTTGCCATGGGGACAGCCCCCTGCCGTCATGTCCTGATCGTTTGGTGGCTTGTGTGTGAACTATCCTTTGGCAAAAAACAAAAATAAATTCCCCTTTGTCTGAATGTGAGTTCTACAAAATTTTATTTTTGTGTGTATGACAAAACCAGCCCAAACTGCACTGACAACGGCCCCGTGAAGCAGCTCTTGGCTTGTTGGTTCGTAGCTCCCTCATGGTCAACAGAAGACCTCTGGGCGGATTGCTGTACTCCCATAGGGCCTGTGCTAGTGGATCATTAGTAATCCGATTTTACAGACTGAGCTGGCAGGATCAGACGAGCGGGTATCACCTTTTGATGAAAGATGGGAAAAGTGTTGTTTGACCAGTTGGCTATGCCGCAGTCATATTGGCATGGTTGTGTCTGTCTACTTCTCTCCCCATGAAATTAGTGCAGAAATCAAAGGATTTATTCAGGCTCATTGGTTAAAGCAATTAACTGCTGTTCCCTCTAATTCCCGGAGCTATGCCTCAAATCCCAAAATTGGCCACCAGAGATGTATAATTCCACCCACACTACATTGTTGCGCCTTAAGTATGGGGTGAGAGAGAAGCTCCTTACTTGTTAGAAAAATTAGTTTTCAATCAGAAATTAATCAATAGCTTCATTTGACATACTAAAAAATCTCATAATTATTTGATTTATTTTTGCAATTGAATAACCTTTTGAAATGTTCAAGTATGTTGCCTTGTTCCGATGTTTAATCCAGAGTCTTTGTACGTGAGACTATTAGCAACTCTTTCCTAAGTCAAAAACTACCCAATTTGAAACAGTTATGGGCCATTATAATTTTTATAGCTTGTTCACAGAATTTTTTTTATGCATTTTTACACATTCCACGTACGGATTTGTTACACTAATTCTTACACTTACTAAATTAATCATGTCTGCTCATAAATGTATTGTTATAGTATTTGGGTTACTGGTAGCCCTCTCCATGTTTAATCAAAGCTCTGCTTTTTTGGTGTATTGTGAAGATTTAAGGTTATGTTATTGAGTGGGTCCCTTGCGCCTTGTTTTTAGGAGTTTCAACTAATTAGTTTCACTCTTCTTTTCTGAGGTAATGAATCTAAACTCCAATACATTCAAAATTCTGCTGCCCGCCTCCTCACCAGCACCCGCTCCCGAGACCACATCACACCTGTACTTCAAAACCTCCACTGGCTCCCTATTCCGCAGCGTATTCAATTCAAAGTCCTTCTCATCACTTTCAAAGCCCTCCATATCCTGGCCCCCTCCTACCTCTCCGACCTGCTCCACCGCCACGCCCCATCCCGCTCTCTCCGCTCCTCTACTACCAACCTTCTCTCCCTCCCCTGTAGAACCAAGCTTCGTACCTGGGGT
>JAVQJS010127012.1:0-17714 GCA_036024795.1 Galaxias rostratus | reverse complement strand
CCTCGAGAGGAACCAGACTCAAAGGGGAACCCATCCTCATCTGGGTTTACAGTAGTTTCTTTCGATAACAGTATACTAAAGAGTCAAGTGTGATGTGTGATATGGAACATGAGTGTAAGACTGCAGGGGTGGACCAGAGCAAGAACTTTCCCCTGGAAAAACATTGCGAAAATTTAAATGAAAATTTATTTTAAACTTGCAGGAGATATAATATCTCAAATATATGAGGAGGCCTTCACTATTCCTGCAGATATTCCACCAATTTAGGGCCAAGTAAAGCACATGAACACCAGCCATCTTAAATGGAAAGAGGAGGAAAATGCAGTCAATGTTGCTAGAGCAGTATCAGCACCGGGACATTACAGAGTGCCTTACTGAATTGCACCCGATGTGTCCTACTTTTCTTTGGAAACTACTGAAGCTAAAACGGGAAAAACAAATCATTTCCAGTTTGTTGCGTCAAGCCAGAGGAGTGCTGATACCAAAAGAGAAAGATTCTAGTGAATTAGCGAGTTCAGACAAGTTTGCTTGCTCAATGCGGGGGAAAGTATTTTGTCGCATAATAGCTCAAGACTGAGCAAAAAACTTACAGAGAACAAGTTAATAGATACCTCAGTACAGAAAGCAGGCATTTCCACATTCTCCAGGGGTCTGGAGAACACTAGCATGAATTGGCACCAAATTCACTTGGCACAACGTGAGAAAAAGGACTTTAATCAAATTTTTCTGGAACTTGCTAATTCGTTTGGGTCTGTGCCCCACAAGCTTTTGTGGTCTGCATTTGAGTTTTCTCAGGCAATTTTAAACGTTAAGGACACGCATAGTTTCAGGCCATTCGATTGTGTTCTGATACTCCAACATTAACCACCAAATGGTAACGTCTCAAGATTGGCATCATGGTCAAATTTCCAATTTCACCCTTGGCATTTACTTTGGTCATGGAAATAACAATCTGCGCAATCAAAATGGGTTGTTGTCAGGCAAAACTTAATGGCAGGGTTACGCCTCCCTCCAATTTGAGCATATCTATGATACAACAATATATGGATGAGGAAATTGACAACTGCTCCGTCTACTAAACGACTGCTTAGCAAACTGAATTGATTAAAGGAATTAATAACATAATTGAACAGAAGCCTAGAGAGCATTAAGATTGCCAGGAAAGCTAAAACTATGGGATCCTCAGTTAGGAATTCTACCCCGGCTAATGTGGCAATTGACAGTGTATGATGTACCCATTACTAAAGTTGAAAAGCTAGAAAGAAGAGTCAGCTTTTGTGCTAGGAAATGGTTAGGGGTCCACAATATCTTGGTAGCCTGGCTATTTATGGGAAAGGTGCCCTGGAGTTACCACTTTGAGGAATTTAAGTGCACTAAAGATAGACTCACTTTCAGAAACAACCACAGATAGTCGAGCAGTGGCAGGTCCATCATCCTCGTCTGATAATATTACTGAAAACAAACATTATTTGACCATAGTAAAGTATTGAGGGCTACGGTATGTTAAATTAAGGTTGAAATGATATTCCAAACTGTGCATAGTATATATCACAGATTACTATTCCCATTGTAATTGTGGTATGAACAGTTCAATGACTACCCTAATAACCTCTACTGATTGATAAGCACAGTATCTGTTCAATTATTTGTCCTAAAATAAAGATGTGAAGAGGAAGGGGGGCATTTATCGGACAGTCAGACACCATCATACTTTTGTTATAGTAGAATATCCTTTTAAATATGCTAAATACAAACTAGAAGCAGCTTTTAATGTCACTTAAAGTGTAAAGTAAATTATTGATTATTAGTAGGAATATACTTTTACTACAGTAACACACATCTTTAGCCCTACAAAAAAGTGTACAACAGCTTCCTTTCAGTGTATTATTAGTTAATCCAATTTAGCACACTAATTATAAATATATATTTATTACATCTTTATTACACTTTGAGTATATCAAGCTTTTGACTTCAGATTTACTTAAGATCTACTGAAGTATTTACAGAAAAGTCTACTTTTTTTATTTACTTTGCATTTATTTATAAAAAAAAAAAGTTGTACACATTTTTCCTCTTGAACTTGTCTGACAATGTAATAAAAGTGTTTGACACCAGATGCAACAATTTATTTTAATTACATACCAGAAATGGAAATTGCTGCAACCCAACAGTATATAGGCAGGAGTAATGTAGTGCACACTCCACTCACAGCTCCAGTTCATGTACTCACTTTGAAACCTACAAACATGAACTTTTCATGAAAATGTTAAAAAAAACAAATTAACATAATGGATGGGATTTGTGGCTTTGTTAGATAATTGGACTTAATGAAAGGAATGTTACAGCCATCCAGCATGTGAGGTAGATTCGTAACAGCCTAAACACTCGTTACATTTAAATACACACAAATTAACATGTTTTGTATCAGTAAAATACCTGATTTGAAACAAAATGCCACTTTAATGTTTAAAATAAATTAAAGACTAAGTTGAATGGGTGGCACAGTATTTAACAGTGGCCCATCAGACAACATGGACTATATCTTTGAATCTTGCTGGGTTGTAGTGTTAAGGCTGCAGCAGAGAGAGGTGTAAATAAGGGGAAAGTGCAACAAATAATAATGAAGTAGCTAGGGAGAGATAGATTAGATTAAAACATAGTGGGTGAGGGACATAATAATTTAAGGGAAATATAACAATAATAATAACTTAATTTATAGGCGCCTTTCTAGAAACCCAAAGTGAACATACATGGCATAAAAAAACTAAACAATGTATACAAATATATACAAAAAAGGCACAATATCACATTTAACATAAGATATATATATATATATATATATACACACACACACACACACACACACACACACAAACATACATATAGAGTATATACATACATAAATTAAAAAGTCAAGGATAACAAGCTTAGGTTAGGAAGGTAGGCTAAGGGAAACAAGTTGGTCATGAGGTGGATTTAAAAATGTTGGAATCAGACTTCCGAATCACAGGGGGAAAGGAATTTCAGGGAATGAGAGAAGCACCACTAAACACGGTCCGCCATGGAACTGAGTCTCGTTTTGAAGGTGGTGAGGTGACCACTCTCAGAGGAGTGGAGGGTACGAGAAGGTTTGTAGGGTTGGAGGAGGTCAGATGTAAGAAGGGACAAGTCCATGGGGAGATTTATAAGTGAGAAGCAACATTTTGAAGGAAACGCAAGATTTAATGGGAAACCAGTGTAGATGGAGGATGGGAGTGAAATGTTGCTGGGGTTTAGAACAAGTTAGAATCCTTGCAGTTAAATTCAGAACATTCTAAAGATTATCTAGAGCTTTATTTGATGCCCCTTATTTGATGACCATTGCAATAATCCAGGCGTGAGGTGACAATTACGTGAATCAAGGTTTCAGCAACTGTATCTGTTATTAATGGTCTGAGTTTAATTTGGGGGGGGGGGCAGGTTGTAAGTAAGGGAGTAAGGAGGGTTATGTTTGGGGCGTGATATGCATGTAGAACTAGGTATCATAAACATAGCAGTGAAAATAGTCCATGTTTTAAAATTACTTTTCTAAGAGGAAGCATCTAGATAATGAATAGGATAGATCCCAGGACTAAGCCTTGCAGTATGGCATGGCAGAATGTTGCAGGGGAGGACTGGGCTGCCTATCCAGGCGTTCTAGGAGGATATTTTTACAGACAGTGTTTAGGACTGCTGAGAGATCAAGAAGGATCAATAGAGTGTTAGGTTGCCTGAGTAAGCTGCCAAGAAGATATCATTGATGACCTTGACCAGAGCCTTTTCTGTGTTGTGTTAAACACGGAACCAAGAATTCATAGGTTCATAAAGCTCATGGTGAGACATATGGGACTGCAGTTGAGCAGCTACAATGCGCTCCAGGATTTTGATAAGGAATGGAAGGTTGGAAATAGGCCGATAGTTATTTCGAGACCCCAGGTCCAAACCCCGCTTTTTAAGGATAGGGGTGATCACAGCCACCTTAAGCTCTGGAGGGACAGACCCAGTCCTGTTGGAGGTATAAACAATGCTAATAAAGACGGGATACAGAGATGGCAGACAGGTCTTGACTAGATAGGCATAGGGTCAAGTTTACAGGTAGAAGATTTTTGATCAGGTTACCAGAACATTGGTGTTGAGATTGCATCGAGCGGTAATTGTCATTTTATCGGAATTTAGACAGCCGTGGATAAGATGGCATGGATGAGGGCTGGAGCTGCTTATCCATAGTTTCAACTTTGATAGGAAAAATCCAAGAACCTGGTGAAGACTTATGTATACTCCAGTGAGTATACAGAGTTATCCAGTCCAGTGTTATCTGCAATTTGTAGATTCTGTTAAATAGTTTTGAAGGATTAGTTTTACCCTTACCAATGAGATCAGAATAATAATGGAAATTATTGGCATGAAAAAAGGCACTATTTAATGCTTTGATATGATCTTTATAGATTTCTACATTAACAGTGAGATTCGTTCTTTTTTTTAAAGTCTTTCCAGCTAAATACTGGAGCTGTAGCTTGATTGAGCAGCAACAAGTAATTTACTTGCTGCCAGGATTCCGTTCCAACAAAGTCTACTTCGTGATCTGTGACAACCTAATTTATAAATACAGCCTTGTGGTTGAGCGAGCGTGCATTCAGCAGCACAAACTTAGCAGTGATTTTATGGATGGTGGACGAGACAATGCCAAATAACTGTCAGAATTAACTAAGGGTATTAGATTGTTCAATATAGCACCAACATTTGTATAACTTCTAGTTGAAATGTATTAGTTACAGATGCTTTTTGTCACCCTGATGATGGGAATAGAGAGCTCCAAAATGAAATATGAAGGATTTAGGGGTAAACGTAATGATGGACAGTTAATGGTCCCTCAAAGATACTTCCTATCCGCCCCTTTATAGAAGTCTGCAATCTGAGAGTCTTTCTCGATTTCCCCTTGTCTTTTGAAAACCACATCAAATCCGTAACAAAACTTGCCTTCTACCGCCTGAAAAACAGCTCCAAACTATACTGTAAGGGAGTGCTATTCTGAGTGCCTAGCAAAGGTTCCAGTATGTCCAGAACTCAGCTGCTAGACTTCTTACATGCAGCAGCCCCTGGCAGCACATCACACTCCACTCATGTACAGTACCTACACTGGCTCCTTGTCAAGTCCTGTGTTAAAACCTTCCTCCTCACAGACAAATTCCTCTACACCCTAAAAGATTCCTCTAATCATCACTGTTCTGTCGAGCTTAAGGGAGCACCCAGGCATATTTTTACTGCTCTTGATTTTCTTGTAATTGTCTCCAAGTTCTGTTAAATGTTTTATTTTTCAAAGCTTCCTGTATTTGTCATTTGTCCTTGGGCTTCAGAAAGGAGGTGTTGTTGTTGATGATGTTGTTATTAATATAATAATAATAATAATAATAATAATACATCCATCAGCTATACCGCTTATACAACGCAAGGTCGTGGGGGTTGGAGCCTTTCCCAGCCGACAGGGCGAGTGACGGGATACACCCTGGACAGGTCGCCAGTCTATTACAGGGCCAACACTTTGGGACAGACAACAACTCACATTCACACTTACAAACAATTTAGAGTCACCAATTCACCTGCATGTTTTTGGACTACTAATAATAACAATAATAATAAAAGAAGAGGAGGTGGGGAAAACAATGTTCATAGCTGTAGCAGAAGTGAGATAATTATAGAAAAGAAGACTAGGTTAGGGAAAGTAGGTCTAAATCAAGGGATGAGGGACTGTCACTGTCCACTTCAGTGTTAGCTACCAGGCTGAGTTGAGCTGTTGATTTGGCTGTCCTGCTGCTCAAGGGAAGGCAGATGATTTTGCGGCAGCGTATCCAGCTCGTCCACCTGGGGTCCTGAAGGCTGGAGGACCACTAGCTGGTCCTGGGGGATATCTGCAGCGGCTGTCAATAGATTTGTGATGGACTTTGACTTGACGCACTGGAAGTCAACATGGCGGGATTTCCCTTCTTCTTTCTCCCAGGACATGCGTATGAAGGGCCGTTGGACGTAATTGTAGATTACCTCTGGCCGACCCCCGGGCCGTTTCTTCACCTTCTCCTTGTAGGTGGGGTAGCCTGGGATAGGGCATAGAGTGGAGGTATGAAAGGGGGAGGAGCTTGTGTTGTTGCTTATACTGAAGCTTAATCCTTAATAACCTGTACACAGTCAGATATAACTACCTTCTATTCCAAGTCTGATCTTTTTTAGGCCTCGGTCCTTCAGCACCAACTTGGCCACGTCACGGTTTTCTATGTACTTAAAGAAACGGTACAGTTTGGTGCTGTAGATAACTGTCAAAGAGAAATGAGAGAACATGAGATGACCAAGTTTACATGCAGAAACATTTAGCTAACTGATGGTAATGTACTACTGTACCAACATTGTTACCAGAGGGTACTATATGGCTGTTGTTTATGTAGTTCACTTATTTAATTGGATGCACAGCTTACTCTATACATACCCAGCATAGTAAAGCACAAACTAATACTATTTATATCTTACTCTGGGAGTACTCCTCGCCCATTTGCGGAGGGTACTCTTGGTCCCAATCCACCACATCTTCATCGGTCAGCACCACCACATGACACTCCCTCTCTCCGCTCTTGGCGCTGGCCACCATCACAGGCAACACCATGTCTTCAAGGTAGCTCTCAAACTGATGCCGTGCCCCCTCATTGGAGAGCTCATGCATCAGTGCACCTAAGGGGAAACAAAATGGCTCATTTACACCACAGTCTACTTTGGTTCAGTATAACTGGCATTCTCATTAGTGAAAGTAGTGGATGGTACAAGGGTTGCGCACATTTCCGGTAAAAAATATGCGTAAAAACACAGCCGGTGTGAATTTCCAAAACGTAAAAAAAAAACGAAAAAGAAAAAGAGTTGACTATAAGTTGCTGGGTATAAAACACTGACACATGTGATGTACTCGGACTTGGCTTTAGTTGAAAGAAGAGAACGTAAGAATGGCTAATGTAAACCTTTTTATTAACCTTCTTGGGGAAAAGTCTTAACTAGATGTCTGCATTAGCGTTAGGTGTCGAAGAGACACAAGAATTTAATTGCATACTTTTGCTTCTGTAAACGTTATGCATATGACAATAAAAAACCTTTAACCTTGAATCTTCAGCTTGTTTTTGTCTATAACCGGAGGCATACACCACTTTTTGTCAAGTCGAGTTAGGCTGGGTCAGGACACATCAAGGCTGATTCGGTATTATGAAAAGTGGGCTCTATTGGATAGGTGTTTACGCAAATTGGTTTGTCCAGTGTTGTTCTGGTTGTTTGTTGTTTCTACAGAAGTAGTTAGTTATGCAGTTAGTAAACTATGTTGCAGAGAAGTAATGTATTTTGCACTTCTATCATTACTGTTTCATTGTCTCACATTAACAGTAGGGCACTAGTCTCAATGCAAATAAATAAAAAAGTCTGGAGTGAAAATAATCTGTATTTTTGTTCCTCAACAGAACCTTTTCATTATTCACTCGCAGCACTTTCATGTTGCAAATGAAGTTTTTACAGTTGCAAATCTGTCTCTTTCTTTTTCACTGTGGGCTTTCATTCTATAAAGTAGAGATGACTCATTTAATGTTAGATAGTACTAGAACACTGACACAGGACTTAAAAAGGGAGCCAGAAACATTGCAGCGGTTATTTGAGTATCAGTTCCCTTTAGCGCAAAAAACCCGCCATTTATAAAATTGATAGCAATGGAGTCTATAAATTAGGGTTGGGAGAACATTTTCCAATTGTACACCGTGTGTGCAACAACCAGTGATTTACATAAATATGCACTAGTATGGGTGCAGTGTGCCAAGAGGCACGGAATTCCCCACTCCCAGAACTCATTACAAAAAAGAATATAAAATCCCCTATTTGGGGCTATTTTGGTTTTAAATGCGGATGTAACCGGTAAGCCAAAGGACTTAAATTAAACAATTTGCAGTATTTGCAAACAGTGCAAAGTTTTTAGTGCAGGTAAATATAGTAACATTACCAATTTTCTCAAGCATCAGCGAGGACACCATTCTGCAGAGCATGAAATGCTGACAATGTGTCTCAATAATACCAGATACTATCTAAGCCAGAAAAATATTGATTATGTCTCAATAAATACACTGCCAAATGCAGTATGTCAAAAATGCATTCAACTGTAAATAGTTTGCAAGTGCAGCTGATGTAGCCTACCTATTAAAATGAAAAAAGAGCATTATGTGATTTGAGACGCAGTGTGAGAGCAGTGGGCAGCGGTCCTCTTTTGTGCTTTATGGGTTCATTCAATTAGGACAACTTCAGTGAGTTTGTTGCAGTTGCCTGCTAATACCTTACGTTTGTTCAGGTTTCTGTTATCAATTACTTTCTCTCCAATTGTCATGAACCATGGGGAGCAGTGGAGTTCTCAAGGAAGTAGACCAATAAATAAGCAAAACAAAATGGTGATAAACAATGTACGCCGCCGATAGGCGAAATATTCGTCCAACCTTACTACCTGTATGAGAACCTTGTGATGTATGTAAATTATTTTTATTTGATAGCGACATGGCTCTGAACCACCCTTAAATTTTAGGGTGGAAACAGAAAACTGAATCTAGGGTTAGGTACAGGCAATTTTGGGCTGTGATGTTTTAGTTTAAACCATTTAGTTTAATTTCACAACATTTCATACATACACAAACATAAAACAGATTTTGATTAAGGTTGGACGAAAGTCCTTAGCACAATTCCCAGATTTAGCTTTGCACCGGTCACATTGTTGACACAGATCTACATTTTGACAACCACATCATCTCAGCAGATCAAATACATACGTAGGCCTACTGGTGCTCACCTGCAAGTCACAAAAGACTTTCATAATTGAAAAGGTTTATGAAATAACCCTATTAAAAATAATAGTAATCTGCATTCTATGCACACTTGACATGCAGACACAACTTGAGTAGGCATTCTGATATAGCCTACAATGGCTAATGGAACACAATGATCACACGCATATACTCCTTGAAATATTATTGAAAGGGTAGCTTTTCGATTAATGCCATTTTGTCATTTTTAAGAAAGTTTGCCAACTGAATTCTGTTTTCACTAAATTTTCTGTTTTCATAAAAACAAATAAAAAAAAGATGGATCCTGGCCCAAGTATAAACAAAATGAACACACACAGAACACTGATCCACATCAGCCCCTAGAAGCCAAGTCTTTTGATTTCAGGTTTTCCACATACCCGCACTTCAAATAACACTCCAGATCATGACCTACTTACAGTAGAGCAGTGTGCCTCCCTGCCCATCCTACTCATGTTTAATACACTAAATCACAACCGATTAACACAAAAGGCATACCTTAAGATGTCACAAATAAATAGAAAGCATATTAACCAACAAACATGATTCAATAGCTCCCACTTTTAACGGTAACAAAACACTATGCAAACTCTTATGCCCATTGGCAGCGTGTTTGGCCAAAGGCAGGATACTCACTGAGGTCGCGGCATTTAACAGTATCGTAGCTGAAGGAGATGCAGAAGTAGTCACATGCTTCCCTTAGTTCGGGAATGGAGACACCATCAGGGCAGCGGATTATGCCCGATTTGTAGTAATCCTGCCATGCACACACAGACACGCATGCACGCAGTCACAAGTGGACAGAAGGAAACAAACAAGCAGCCATTATTGGAGCTGCTTGGCTCACACAAATGCAAAAGAGTCAGCACGGAGAAGGGATTAGACAACTGCAATCAAAGCCACCCATTAATGACATCACTTCCTCATTTCTTCCTCCTCCCCCCCTTGTCCACTCACTCTCTCGTTTTGCTCTCCTTCTGCATTTAGGTCTTCATCCTCTAACGCGCAAAAGCATCAGACTATTCCGATTTGAGCATGCTTGTATGACCTACATTGTGGCAACTGATGCCAGGTTCACTTTTCAGATGTTTGTATTAAAGATCTGTCAGTGCTACTTTCTCTGTCTCACTATCACAATTCCACAAGTACCTTTTTCTCTTTCTTCCTCCTATATCATCTCTGCTCAAGCTTTTGTGTGCCTCTGTTCCCTGTTCTGTCACACCAGACATTTTTAGTTAAACAAAGCCATGACAAGCCCACCCGCTCATGTATTAATAAAGCTTAACATGGGCACCCTTTAAAGAACTAGGGCTGGGGAAACGACAACACAAAAAAAGATAAGGTAAACATTTTCAAATAAAACAAATCAAATTCTAGAGTAAGATAAAAAATAGATCAAATCAGAACTAAAAGCATAAAACTGACCTGAAATGGGTCTACACAGATAAAAAGCCACCTTGGGTGTCTGACAACTACCTTACAGTTTTCCTAGATATCAAGTTCTCGACACATTGCAGGCTGCTATGTTATCACAGGGGAGGAAAAGTGATAAGCATTTGTCCTGGGTAACATGAGCCTGGGAGTATTAGGACTCCGCTGTTCAAAAATATGTGAAATGTGATGACTCTGCAGAGTCCACCAGACAAAATCTTAAATGAACTACCATCCACCCCTTCTGCTTTGCCCAACACAGGACATTGATCAGCCAAGCAAAGGTAAAATCACAAAAATCAAATAATCACCAGCATAAGTACAGCGATCTCAGGCACATTGACAATCAGGGCTGAAGATAGGATCAGGCTACTTTACTTGAAAAAAGTAGATTTAACGGGCAAACGTGAAGTTAGATTTGTTCGCAATTTATTCTGTATTTATTTTCAGTTAAGTCAGTAAATCATCATAGGCCTACTGGTAACGTTACTTCAATAAATGTAGCCAGCAATGTTTACATAAGATATGTATTAAAATATTCCTGATTACATTTTCAGAAGTTTGTGAAAGTATTGCTCCAAGATTAGAAGAAAATTATGTTGATAATGAGGAAGCAAGTTAATTATACTAGGTAATGACAATTTGTTTTAAACTAGGATTGGGAGGGGCTCAATGACAAGTTCTGCTCTATGCCCCCAAGCGTCCTCTACTCAACTGAACTTACCAGTATAGCTCGAAAGACAGTTGAGCCAATGCCGTCGGCCACCTCAAACTCTCCTTTCTCATTTGGCCGTGTGAAGTTGTACTCCCGGCCTGACCCAAACATTCTAGGAGAAACGACATAAAACATAAGACAGCTTGCCTGTTGTCCTGAAAGTGGGACAGTGCCTTTACATTTGACAAGCCGGATTTCAAACTAATCTTTTAAGATCTTTCTTAAATGCCAGGGACCTAACTTATCAATACAGAAAATACAGAACAGAAAAGATAATAATGCTGAATGATTCAGTATGTGTACCTTCCCAGCATAGTGTTTGGTTGTGCTGTGAACACGGCAGGGTCCACTACAAAACGTGTGTTATCCACAACCAAGGTGATCCTCTCGCCTCGAAGTACACCACGCTGACTCTCCTTCGTTCCCAGCTCGTAAAAGTAGATTATGTCTGAGGGCCAATGACCCAGGGGCTTGCAGTGGGGTTCAGGTGCAGCGGGGCCCAGGGCTGGGGCCAGATGGCTCCCGAGCAAGTACCCTACCCTTGTGGGTCTGGGGCTGGAGGGACGCGAGCCTCCCTCACCATGTTCTCGGTCTGAGATGAAAATAAACAGATACCTCTTTAGGACTTGTAGGAGTCAATTAAACTACCTTAATCAAAACAATTTGTTCAACTAGAAAGGTACAATCTTCTCATAACTGTACTAATTTTCAGCATATTAGAATGATACAATTCCTAGATGCCCATGTTTTGACCTTTTGTAAAAAACTTAGATTCTTTTGTTTCACATTGTAGTGTTGAATAACTCAAGATTGATTCCCGGAAGTAACACTTGCCATTTTTTTTCGTAGGTAATTTGAGCCCACAGCACCAACAGAAGGCTTACGATGAGCATTGACGTCTCAAAGCTACCCCCCACTATATCCGCCAGATATAAACTTGTATTGACATTTTTGTTTTTTTTACTACTTAAGTAGCTTGGTTGTTGATTTTGACTCAAATCCATGGTGTCCATCTTCCACAGGGCAAATCTTTGCTTTCCAACCTTGCTATTCTGCCTCAGCTGCCAATTCGCTATAGCAGAGTATCTTTTTTTGTAAGCCTCATCTATTGCTTCTTCCCACGGAAGAAGCTCTATAAAATAAACAATTTGCTGTGTATTAGTCCAGAGTAATATGTCTGGTCTTAAGCTGGTTGCTGCAGTGTTCGATTGGACTGGGACTGTCTGTTGTTGGTCAACATCAGCAAGCATTTTTAATCAATGAAGGATGTGGTCAACAATCACATGCTCCCCTCTGTTGCCCTGAGCTTTTTTTGGCTCTATAACTCTTCTTTCCCGAAACTCCCTCCATGTCAAAGTGAATGTTGTGCATGTCATCCTCTGCTCCAATTGGCAGCGCAAAAACTGTTGAGCGCCTATGCTCCATTACTTTTAGCACAATTCTGTACACTATACCAATACCGGTGAAAATCCATGATCCCCCAATCTGATACCACTGTAAGACTTGCGAATGTAAAATATAGATATACAGTATGGAATTAGGAAACGAATTACCCCCCGATACAACAACGGAGCCAAACACATTTCAGATCACAGTAAAACATTACCTGTGGTTATTTTTTGTTGTATTGGCTAATAAAAATGGGCCGCACAGCAGCCCATGAATAAACAACCAAAGTGACATTTTTACTGGTCTTCAATAACATAAATATTTTTGAATTGCAGCTTTGGTATATATAGTACTGTAGGAAAACTTTTTACGTCACATTTTCAGAATGATGGTATTGACTTGGTACCAAAGCAACGGTTCTCGTGGCATTCCAACAGGGTACACAGTCCTAACATTTCTCACACTTCTGCATCCTTTAAAGCCCCTTCGTAGCCAAATAAATTGTTATAGAATGGTTTAGCTTTTGGGGGATAACTTTTGACTGAAGCTATGCAAACCAGCTGTTTTCTAGTGCAACAGATTGCTATAGCTAAATAAAAAGTGTCAGAAAAACAAATAATATTCTGAAATCCCAGTGGGAAGTAGAAGTTTTATTGAGGTGCCTGGCCCTGGACGTCTCAAGGAAACATACATCGGCAAAATCACAAAAATCCAGAACTATTCCTTTTAGGAGAAACTCTTGATCTTCTCACACCATGACAGGAAAAACGCCCTCACCAAGTTGCTGTGTTGGCGAGGTGATGTTCCTTATGCAGGGCATCAGCTGTCCCTCTCCCTTCTCATGCGACGAGTCGCTGGAGCGGTGATGTTGTTCCCGGTAATGTTCAGTCCCTTCCCCACTGACAGCACCGCCAAACAAGCTCATGTTGCAGCTATCAGGTTTCTGGTTGCACTCAGACACTGGCACACCACACCACTGATGACTGTAAAATGACACACAAACAGATTTTATTTCAAATATTCACATGTAGCCAATTGAACTGGAAAATACTATTTCTTTACCAACATCAATGTTATCACAAGAGGTTGCAATTTGAGTGGCCTCGTCTGAAGATATTTTTGATGGGAGAGGAATCGAGCTTAAAAAATTGTGAATAATGACTGACATTTGGTTAGTAGAGCTAAGGGCTAGAGGAGACTAAAACAGATCGGCCATTTGTCTGGACCACCAAGTAAGGCATTTTACGTTTGTTTAGCAGTGATCCGGCAAGCAGATTATGTTTGCTTTGGGTATGATGGCATCTTGGTCATCGATTAAAATGTTATCATCCTTGATGGTTAAAAATGTCTAAGACTGCTGTACACAGCATATTCTTGTTGTTTATAATAAGTTAGCACAGTCAGTTCAAAATAAATTGTTTAGGGGTGGTCATCACCATATTACACAGACTGTCACACACACTGACATATATACATTGACAGTCTTGGTTTTACCAAAAGCAGTCATCTCAAGTGGTCAATAATTTCAAGTGTAATGCTGTGATATTCAGAGTCCTTGCTTGGCAAATAAAAACATCTTACAGCTTGCAGTTGAGTGTGTGCAATTTTGTCACTTTTGGCCTTCCGCTAATTCTATGGCTCTAACCAGTTTGTCAGTTACTTATATCTTTGATGATTTCCAAAGATGCAATGATGGGGGACTTTAACTTAGACTCTATGTCCTATGCTGCTGTTGAATTAAAAATTCGCTATCCAATTGGCTGTATTAAGAGACACAAAAACAAAGGAGATTTGAATGTCATTACATCTATAAGAGGAAATTTGTTGTGCAGGCATTTTACATGACTTGCATGACAGTTGTCTCTCATTCATTTATGGGGTTTGTTGTAGCAAAACTATTTGCAAATGCATGTGGAGGGTTGTGTATATGTATCGTAATCAGGTTTGTAATTGTAATAAAAACATTTGTCTGCATTCAGATTTTGTGTATTCAAGTGTATTGAGAGTTGTATCTGTGTAGACAACTTTGTGCACGCGTGCATAGATCTGTAAACGTGTACGTGGATATTAATGGCTACAAGTCATACCCAAGTATTTAGCATGAAGGGCTGAAAATACAGACAAGCATAAATTACAACTCACACGGCTCCCAATTGCATGTGTTTTTACATGTGACTATTACACTTTTGCCACTGCAGAGATCTGCATTTGAGATCTATTGAAGATGGAGCTATTCGTCTGTGTCGAGATTTGTCTGTGTGACAAAGATCAGTATGTGTGATGATTTGTTTGTTTGTATGTGTGTCTGAGTAGAAATGTATGAACATTTATTGATATGCTAATGGAAATTATTTGGCAATTTGTTGCAATATTTAGTTTACATTTCAAGCCAAGAAAACATAAGAATCTCTTGTTGACATGGAGTAAAACTAAATATACAAAGCAAATGCACTTGGCATTTCACTCTTCTTAAACATTTAAGTTGCCCCTACATAAACCTTGTGTTCCATGCTCCAAACATTTTTGTTAAACCAACATAATTCAATTATGTGTTGAATTGAACTGAATGCACCTCAATAATGTAGTGGAGTTACACAGAATCGTAATGTCGAGAAGAAGAATGCAACATCATATCCCGCTTTTGGTCAGGTTCCTTTACAGAGAATTATGTTAAATTAGCGGCTGTGTCAAGACAGCCAAAGATGACTCATAATCCATGGTACTAAAACAAAGTTAGTAAACCTTTTCAAAGGATTAAACCTATAAACCAAACCTCGCATATGAATAATATTGGCAATAATTGGTTTAATAGGCCACTGTTGCATTGAATTGGTAGATTATAAATATTATCCCACAAAGCCTTGCTGCAATAGCTCATAGTGTTTAAAGGGACCCTATTATTAAAATGCTTAGGTTAATAGCTTTTTAGGAGTTCTACTACAATAGGAAAACAAGTTTTGATGTTCAATAAACAAATTTTTCCAAACTGCCTCGGCATGTTGCACCTCCATTCACCCTATGTCTGAAACACTCCATTCTACCTGCCCTCTCTTTAAGGTCCCCACCCAACAAGCCCTGTCTGCTCTGATTGGTTAGCTGGCCCACTCTGTGGCTATTGGTCAATCACTTAGTCAGAGTGTCGTAAATGTCATGGACCTTAGATTTCCACTCAGAGGGCTTGCTGAGCAATTGCAAACAGAGCTGAAACTTCGATAACAATAACTTCCGTTCAGCCATAACTGTTTGTTTCATATTAGAGTCAGGTTCCGTGTCAGGCAGCGCAAAATGGTTGATCAGAACCACCTTTGCAACCAGGACTAGACCAGGACATTTTACAGTGGTAAGTTTTTATTCTCAGCTATTTTCTATTTCAGATTTTTCCAAACTTGGTCAGCTGTCTAAAGAAAGGGAATTTGCCATCATACTTACAGCAATTTCTCAGATCAAAACCACTGTCCAAACTTCCCAGCCTTTGCTATTACTGGCTCTGCTTGAGGGCCAACAGAACTAGCCACCGGGTGTGCATTACGCTAATGTGTGATTTAGCGACATAGATAAGTTAAAGAAGAAAATGCAAGACTACAAACAAGGAGTTTCAGGCAGTTCAGGAGCAGTGTTTTTTGCCCGACCGTCCAAATTTAGCGATCGGAGGAGAAGGGCCTTAGTTAAGTGGATAACCAAGAACCTGATGGTCATTCTGTCAGAGCTCCATCCAGCGTTTCCCTGTGGAGAGAGGAGAACCTTCCCGAAGGACAACCATCTCTGCAGCAATCCACCAACCAGGTCTGTGTGGTAAAGTGTGCAGATGGAAGCAACTTCTCAGTAAAAGGCACATTGCAGCCTGTCTGAAGATAGCCAAAATGCACCTGAAGAACTTTGAAACAAATAGAAACAAATTTCTCTGGTCTGATGAGACAAAGACTGAACTCTTGTTCAGAGTGAATGCCAGGCGTCATCTTTGAAGGAAACACGGCAGGGCTCTTCACCAGGCTAATACCATTCCTAAAGTGAAGCACGGTTCTAGCAGCATGATGTTCTTTATATTTGTGTCCATATAGGATCCTTTCTTTTCAGCAACAGGCTACTTCTTTCTGCTATATCTGATATCCATATTCATCTGCTCCGAGTCTTTAAGGGAAGAGTTGTATGATTTTCCCTAACTTTTGACAGGTTTTTTGATCAATGTTGGAATTGGATTCTGAACTCTGAGGAAAATTTTGTTGCACTGATATGCTTCTGGATTTGCTTGGCTTTACTTTCATTCTATTCCATTTAAGGTTATCATTAATTTAACTTTGCAGTCTTTCAGTACATGGAGCATTTGTCATTCATTCATTAATGCTCGAATGGGAGGGAGGCGTAATCCTGCCTTTAACTTTTGCTTGTCAATGTCCCATTTTGATGCTCGGATTATTACTTTCATGGCCATAGTAAATGCCAAGGTTAAGATCAGGGCCGGATGAACAATCTGCAGTTGTCATTCAGTGGTAAATGTTGGTGTATCAAAACCCAATTGAATGACCTGAACGTATGCCTTTACCAGGTTTGAAATTGCATTAGGTACCTTAAAAAAATTTAATACAGACCACAAAAGCTTGTGGGGCACAGTCCCAAATGTCTTTGCCAAGTCCAGGAAAATTAGATGATGGTCCCACTTTGCACGTTTTGACAATTTAATTTTTGTGCCAAATAATGCTAGTGCACTCCAGACACCTGGATAAACCCTAAATTCCTGCCTTCTGTACTGACAAGGGCAGATCTGGTGACTTTTACCAATAAAATGCATTGGTTTCTAAAGTGCTTTTCATGCTCATAGTCTTTGCATTGCTTAGGTTTAAAATCATGTTATCAGTTTGTGTGTTTTCTTCCTCGCTCGCTTTCCCAGACTCTAGGGGTATTTTCAAATTAGTTTTGTTAGTAACTTTGTTGGGTGCACTCAGTACACAGAATAGTGTTTAGTGCTGCAGAAAGGAGTTGCTAACCCATGTCGGCCTCATTGGGGTCTATTCCTTCTCGTCAACTGTCTCTCCAGTCAGTCTTCAGTATTGTCCCTTGTTGTTCGATTTTATATTCACAAGTCACCAGAAAATCATCTGGATGGGACATTTCAATATACACAGGATATGAAGGATATGAAGTTGGCTTCGCTAGCCCGCCGGTTTGGTTTGCTAATCGTCGCTTCGGGTCGCTCCTCGTCACTAATTTCCACGTCTACCAGACACCTGTCCTTGTCCCCCGGACGTTGGATGTTCAATACTTCGTGGTTATTTATTATTTCGTCGATTTTTCTGTGCTTCACGCTCCTC
>JAVQJS010126996.1:0-10858 GCA_036024795.1 Galaxias rostratus | reverse complement strand
GAGAGAGAGAGAGAGAGAGAGAGAGAGAGAGAGAGAGAGAGAGAGAGAGATTTGTCTTTTTCTATAAAGAATAAGAAAATGTCAAGGTGACCAAAAAAAACATTCAACTGTAGTGTATTTATTAAAATTAAGTATTTTAAAATTACTTTTTAGTAGCAAATGTTGTGACATGTTCATTAGATGCTGCTGCATCCATTTTTCATGTATCGATCAATACATTCTGTGTCAAAGATTGTTTTTTAATAAGTGAAAATATGCTGCATTTCTGCTCATATTTACTGGACACTGGAGCGGAAATCTGTCTATGAACATTGTTTACAGCGCTGAACCATGCAACCACCGCCACTGCAAAATGGCTGTAACTAGATTAATGTAGCTTTAACATCACATGGATCATGCAAAAAAAGATAACAGGACCTAATAACCACAAGGTTTATGTTAAAGCTCACTGTTAGAAACTGAAAACTGACTAAAAACCAAGATACACCTGGCACCCCAATCAAGTAGTAAAATGCTTGGTGGGAGCAATAGAGCATAGGTGCTCAACAGTTAATGCCCTGCCAATTGGAGCAGAGGGTGACCAGTCCCACATTTGCTTTGTCATGGAGGAAGTTCCAGTAAAGAAGAGCTATAGAACAAAATAAACCAGCCGAGGAGGGGCACATTATTGGATATAAAAACTGAGAGTCTCATCAGAGATTGCAACAACCAATTTAAGATCAGACTTATTTCTCTAATCCAACACACAACAAATTGTTTATTTTATAGCGCTAACAGTTCCATGGGAAGAAACAATGGAGGAAGTTTACGAAAGAAATTAACTCCGCTATAGCAAATTAGCAGTTGAGGCAGGACAGCGAGGTTGAGAACAAAGGTGTGCCCAGTAGAAGTTGGATGCTGTGGATTTGTGGCAATATCAACAACCAAACTACTTAAGTAGTTAGGGATCTGCGACAAAGATTTGCGCCAGACCTTAAAAGCTATATCAGATATAGAAGACAGAAGTAGCTTGTGGCTGAAAGGAAGGATCCTGTATGGGCACAAAAGTAAATAACATCATGCTAAAAAAAAGTTGTGGTTTAATCTCGGGGAAAAAAATTATAAAAGATAAATCTTTCCTACAGAGCGTCATTTATCAAGTCTGCAGGAACAGAGTAGGGAAAGATTATCTTCTTTTCAAGTGATAATTATCCCTGCAGAGCTGGCATTGAAAGCCTGCAGCAGTAGGAATGAGTATATGTCAATATCGGGATTTTAAAATTTTGGTGAAGTTTGGTTGGTGAAGAGTTTCGAACTGTTGAGGGAAGAGAATTTAAAAAATGGAGAAGCATCACTAAACACTCTGTCCCGCATGGAACTGAGTCTGGTATAGTGGGTGGTGAGGAGACCAGTCTCAGAGGAGCGGAGGGTACAAGAAGGCGTGTAGGGTTGAAGGAGGTCAGAAAGGTAGGAAGGGGCAAGTCTATGGAAAGGTTTATATGTAAGAAGTAAAATATTGAAGCAAATGCGAGATTTTATGGGAGTCCAATTTGATTAAGGAGGGCTGGAGTGATATGTTGCCAGGATTTAGTGGGGGTTGGAATCCTTGCAGCTGAATTCTGAACGTACTGGAGCCAATCCAGGGCTTCATGTGATGCCCCAAAAAGGACACCATTGCAATAATTCAGGCGTGAGGTGACGATCCCATGAATCAAAGTTTCAGCAACCTAATCAGTTAATAATTGTCTGAGTCTAAAGATGTTTCTGAGATGGAAGAAGGTAAACTTGGTGACAACAAAACTTCTAACCTTGACAGAGGGGCAGATAGAGGAGCCGTCAATGGTGAGGACCACATCACCAAACGTTTTAAGCAGAGTCTTAAAAGCCACAATCATCAGCTCAGTCTTGCTACTATTGAGTTTAAAAGAAAATTGGGACATCCAGGATTTTTTTTCAAGTAGACTATTTGAGTGAGGGGGTAGGGAGGGTTGTGTTGGATTTATTATGTATGTACTGCATAGCAGCAAAAATGTAGTCCATGTTATCGTATTATTTGTCCCAAAGGAAGCATGAAGATAATGACCAGGATTAGGCCCCAAGACCGAGCCCTGTGGTACGCCATGACAGACTGGTGCAGGGGAGGACTGGGCTGTTCCTAGAGCCACTCGATGTACTAAGTGAGAAGGCTAAATGATAGTTCACCGTATAAATAGAAGAAAAGACATAAAACGGGGAGGGGACGAGGATGTGAAGTAAATTATTGATGGCAACGATGAGGCAGCTGGACAGCAGCCCAGTCATGAGGTACTGAAGAGTACTTCTAAGGACTGTAAATGAGGACAGGAGCCAGCCTCGAGTCAGTTAAACACCACAGGGAGAGAGAATGGGCAAGCTGGATTATGTGGCTTTTCTCTACTGTCTTTGTTCACTTGCTGAGCTTTTAACACACGGGAAGGTGGGGGGGGGGGGGGGGCAATTCCTCTTCATTTTTCCATGTTTTTGTAGTTTAACATGTCTCTGTTTTCACCTGGATATCAGAACTGTGTGTGCGTAAGTGTGCGTGTGCGCGAGAGAGCTTATGGGCCTTTGCCACGTTGTTTGAACTACTAGTTTCTGTTTGTGTTTTCTACATGAATATAAAGTGTGTGTTGCCCTTGTTCCCAGGTAAAAGAACTGATTATTCTGTCTTCATGTGATTCACATTCCATTTCTTTATTTCTCTCTCAGTATGACTATCATTGCCCCCACTATCTCCACCGCTCGTTAGCTCTCTTTTGTTCTTCTTCTTTTTTTTTTCTTTGCACCTCTCTTGTTGCAGCCCCAAAATCAAGTTTGCTTTGTTTATATTGTCTTGCTCCGTACCTTTGTTGCCCTGTGGTGTAGAGAATGTCTACATTTATATCCAACATGGAACAGACACGGCTACAACACCGTTCACTGACACACACACACACACACACAAACACTCACACTCGACAGTGATGAGATCGAGAAACAACGATTAAACATGGTAAGAGAGGAGCGACACCATTTCACCCTGCTATTCCTCTACTTCTCCCAAGTACATGGCACCAGATATGAGCTCCTAATCAATAATTGATCTTCAACCTGGGAAACACACAGAGTAGAGTAGTGTGTATTCGTGAATGTGGGGAGAGAAAAAGTGAAGAACCTACCTATCTCATCAAAGTATTCCAAGCATGGTCCAAAAAGCAGTAGATTTGAGAGGTCCTGTGGATGTTGGGGTAAAGATGCCAAATTTTTACCATTTCATTCGAACCAACCAAGCAATAGAGGAAAGAACAAAAGTCTTAACTGTACAGAACAATATTTGTGAGGCTGTGGGTGTGTTTTTATACACAAATGTGTATTGGTGTGTTTTGTTTTTGTAGTGCTCTTTTTTTATTGTTTTATTATTAACAATGTAACACTGTAACACACGTAACCTCATTACGTTCCAAAAAACTCACATACGCTAACAAAAGTTTCAATGTAAATGTGTGTAGACATTGATATGCAATCCCATTTATTGGGATTAATAAACCTTGCATTTGTATTGATCTCCCTGCGATTTTGTTTTTATTTTCTTCTCAGCATTTACCCTCTTTTTGCTCCAGGTGACCCCGTCCTCCTATGACGATGAGCTGCTCTCCCTGCTCCTTGATGCCAGTCTCCTTGTGGACTGCATCTCCTCTGGCCTCTACCCCATCCTCAGTGGCCATCTCCTTAAGCATCAGGGACGCTGGGATATTGAGAAAGCTGCCACGGAGCTCCACCAGGCCGGCTATGTAGCCCAGGCTGGCTCCTTGCTCTTGGCCAACCGTGGAGCTCACCAGGCTCAGATCACCTTTAACACAGCTCTGGCTGTGGTTAAGACGTGGCTGTAAGCAGGGGGGAAAGAACAAAGGAAATTGGACTGGTTTGGTAAAGAAGTCATTGGCACAAGAAGGAAGCGAGAAAAATGTGAAAGAAGTGAGGGGGTTTAGAAATTGAAATAACAATGTACTTCATTTTCATGGAAAGAACTGTAAGGAAAAGGGTGGTTTTGTACTTTGACCTTGATTTAGGCTGATGGCAGGGTACGGCTAGGCAGGTATCTGAGGAAAAGTATGTCACAAAAATATTCTGTGTCAATCACATTTTCAAAATGCGTAAACCACACATGTCGACAAAAATGCGGAAGCAGACATAGACAAGCATGGACATGCACACTATAACAAGATATACTTGTGACTAAATCCAAACTAACACACCTTTAAAGAAATAAAAACCTGTTGGCTTATTAGACCTATGTTACGTAAAGCTTTGATCTCGCTCGTTCTCTCCGTGAGACCGTTGGTATTTGTGGTTTTAGGCAGTTGTTTTGTGAATTGTCTCTCCACTTGAACCCCATCATTCTAACTCTCCACGCCTGTCTGTCCGTCCTTATATTTTCACAGACGTGTCATAATTTTTCTGTGTGTGTGTTAATCATGTTGTTTGCAACTGTCCTTGAATTTGTTTTGACACAGGAGGTGTTGGTGCCGTCAATCCGCTGTATATGTTGAACTGACCTTAATAAAAACATGTCACAAATCAACAAAATCACTACAAATAACTTTATATTTTGACCTATTGAATTGCATTTTATTCATTATATTTATAGATTAAATATTAAGTTGGAAGGCAGAAATAACTTTGAAAACAAGGCAATTATGTTGGCTGCATCTTCTAGACAATTAGAAGAGTTGCCAAAAATTCCTCATGAATTTGTGGGTGTGAGTAAGTTTTAAAGAAAACTTACAATAAATGAGATTTTTCCCAAAATGTGTTAGTGGTTTAGTGGTTGCTACATAAAATAGGATTGTGTACCAAAAAAAAAAAAGAGACTTCTATTTTCAGAGCTATACACCTTTTACATTCAGTTGAAGTCAAAAGTGAACATTCCACATTAGCCAACTCAGTTTTACTGACATTTAATTCCAGTAAACGTTACATGTCTGAGGTCAGTTAGGATCAAAGTCATTAGAGGCAGTATATCTGTAGGAGATTATTTTGGCAACTTCTAGCGTTTGCTTAGTTCAATTCTTTTCCTTTACATTCACAAAGGAGACATGCAAAATGCTTGTGGTCACTGCATGTAGCTAGTACAATCAACGTCACTACTCAAGTATGATATTCTATTCTTGAATTAGTGACACACTTCCTTGTGCCACAAAGCAATTTGTCAAAGTTTCGCGGGAGATCATACAGACAAAATTACTGTTCAATATTGAGAACTGATCTGAATTGCGATATTTGAATTCTCATATAGACATTACGATGTACTATAAGAAAAATTTATTGTAATATGTTCATATACAACATTTCCCTATAGTTACTTTAAGAATGTGAAATGTCAGAATAATAGTAAAGATAATTATTTATTTCAACTTTCACATTCCCAGTGGGACAGAAAGTAGACTTAGCTTTGCGTTTCACATAGCTGTCCACAAGATAGCCACAATAATTTGCCAGAGGTTTTGCACATTCCTCTTAACAGGATTGTTTTTACAGAGTTTTCTCATGCAGCTTATTCTGCTCTGGACATGTTCTATTGGATTAGGGTCCGGACTTTGTAATGGCCACCCCAATACCTCGAGCCTGACCTTAAGCTCCTCAGCCATACCTTTTGAAGAATGCTTGAGGTTATCGCACATTTGGATGACTCATTTGTGACACAGCTTTACCTTCTTGCCAGGTCACACAGTCGTGTGTGATCAGGGTAAACAGGAGGGCACTAAGTACACAGCCTTGAGGGGCTCTGGTGCTCAGGGTCAGTGCAGAAGATGTGAGGTTACCCATTCTTACCACCTGGGGTCTGCCCATCAGAAAGTCCAGGATGCAGTTACAGGGGAAGTTGTTATGACCCAGGTTCCTGAGCTTGGGAATGAACTAAGCAGACAATTGCGTTGAATGCTGAGCTGTAGTCTATAGACAGATGATATGGAGGTTGATTTAGTGGACAAAGACCAATAAATACTACTGCAAGAAGTACATCTAGGTGATGGCAAAAAACAGATCCGAATCAGGGTTAGGGCTTTGGTCACTTTTGCTTGTGGTGTGACGTAGCTTTAGATTGCAATGAACAATAGATTTAATGATTCACATTCATTTGATTACTAAATTAAATGCTATCATTTATAATAAATAATTCGGTACTCTCATGTGGAGACTTAAAATGCTGGAGCTTAAAATGTTGAGATCAGGCAAACCGCGGGCTCTGTCAATGAAATACTTTTATTTGTAAGGCATTTATTGGTCTGCTCCGATCAGTGGTGTAGTACTCGATTCCAGTTTGACTTGAGTCACGATTTTCCTAACGTGCAAAATGATGACAAAGTGATTTGACCTGGACCTATGGTGATTAAATAATAACAAATAATAATACATTATATTTATAAAGCGTTTTTTAAAACACTCAAAGACACTGATTTGGACTCAGACTTGGACTGGACCTGTGGTGATTTGGACTCAGACTTGGACTAGACCTGTGTGGGGACTGGGACTGGCCCTGTGTTGATTTGGACTGGTCAAATGAGGACTCATGTGTCAACCTTGACACTCTGATGGTGGACCCAAATGCTCTATGCAACAGGCAAGAATGAAGATCTAAAAATAACCTTTACTGATATAAATCAAGACTCCAACAAAAACTCATGGTCGCGACAATTTCAGGAACAGTGCAACAATTTTACCACAGCTGCAACATACATTTAATAAGGTGGCCGAGAATAGAAGCGTAAACCAACTGCATTTTTTAAAATTATGCAGCAGTAGCGAACTTAGGCATGACAATTACAAAAATGGCTGATTTGAAACCAAATTAATTCTTCTATTTAAAAGCTTTTAAGTCTAGAAAAAAAATAGGAACAGTTTCTTACCAATGTCACTGTTTTTAATCTCAGTATATCTTTTCCAATTTCCAAATGTTTTAGCTATTTTACTGTCTTGTTGAGGGGTTCTTGACTATCCCTTGGAAACAAAATATTTTCCTGGATCATAAAGGTCTAAAAAAATATTGTTATCAAGTTATTACGTTTGTATTAGAAAAGAAAACAGATTTTAAATTATTCTTGAGAACTAATGTTAGAACCTTTGCATTGAAGACGAGATCTATTTTTATAGCACTTTTCTTAACAAAGTATTTTAACAATAGTTAGCAGCTAATGCATGAAGGAACCAAATACTGTAATACAGGTAAAAGGTAAAAAAAAGCCCATGTCCTCTCTTGGGGTCTGTTGGTCTGTCCTCTGTCCACCAGAAATAGTAATCAAATATGAAATCAATAAAGATGTAGATTTGTTTGCAGTGGGGCTCCAGGAATATCCGTTTGATGTCATGATGTCAGCATGACCTGCTGGGTTTCTCAGTTTACTCCAGGCAGTCTTCATTGTGGCCATGAGTGGGGTTTGAAATGGAGATCGCTCTGGGATGGCACAGAGCAAAGCCTGTTTCTGCTGAAACACAGCTGGGTTTCATGGGATACTTGGAATACAGCGTCAAATATTGGTGTGAATGGAGTCACAACAAAACATTCTCAAGCGGGGACAACTTTCAGCCGGGTCTTTTAGGGAAGGTCTAGTGGTAAATGGGATCTTTTTTTTTATTTTGTGAAATCATTATTGTTTTTGCTATTGGAAGATATTTATTGTTTCTGCTCCCATCTTTGAGTCTCTGGATCAGTCATTGTATTCCAAAAAAAGCTGAAATATGATATGGCGGAATTGTTCTGTATGAGGCCTAAAGCTGCTCCTCTGATGTCATCACAGCCCACCTGTTGACAACAGAATTACCGGGTGGGTGACTTAGCACTATGATTTAGCACTATAATTAAACAATAAAAGTGTCAAGTCATTGGCCTGCAAGTGGGTTCATCACAAAGAGATCACTCTGGCCACCTAATCAACAAAAGGGACATTTGTGAAACAAACATTTCAATGACTAGAGTAAACTGTCTGGCCCTTCTAGGCACAGTAGAATCAGAGAGAAGAAGAAAGCAAGGAAGTAAGGAAAAAAGCACTGGCTCTTATTTTCTCAAAGAAAAGCAGTCTCTTTCTTCCTCTCTTGTACGCTCACCCACCCACCCCACCTACAGTAGGTGCTATCCAAGCTGTTACTACTGGGACTGCTGAGCACACCAGGACACAAGGCTTTCAGGAGAATCAGCTGAATAAAGATGGACAAAAATAGACAGAGATAAACAGAAATACAAAAAGAGAGAAAGGGTGAATTAGAGAAGGCAACTAAACAGAAGGAATGGAAGACGCTTTGGAGAAAATGGAAATGTTAGAGACCAGAATATAAAGACAGAGATTATAGAGATGAGGAAGGTAAGAAAAGTGAAGATGTCAGCAATCTCCAAACAGGCAGCTTTGGAGAAGATTTGTTTTTGATCTGCTGTTGCCAGAATTTCACTCTCTCTTTAGTTGAAACGCTTCAAAGTGTGTGTGTGTGTGTAAGCGGGGATGGGTGTGTAAGCGGGGATGGGTGTGTGGGGGGGTGAGTGTTTGGGTCACATGCTTCAGAAAAGCCACAGTTAGGTTGAGTGACGTTGGTAAACAAAGGGGTCTTGGCAGTGTATTTAAGAAAAATAGAGAAAGAGAGGGAAGAGAAGAGATTGTATTTACATTTTAAAGTCTATGAATTTTTATATTGCATGTGTTACTATTGTTACTGTATGTTTGTTCACATCTGCATCTTCTGCTTTCCCCTATATGCAAATCTTTAAGGCCATTGTAGACCAACAAAAACTAATGCTAACTAACAATTACTTCTGAGTCTTGTGTGTTGGTGTATTTGCAAGTATGGTGTGTTATTTTCTGAGTTGGTCTGCTCTTAAATACTCTGACGTGCTCTTCTTTCACCCACGCACTACACGCAAATACACAAACCTCTTAAGGTAGAAGTACAGGTCTATTCAAATTTGAGAATATTAGATTTGTTCATCAGTCTTCATGATTATGGTACATTTTAAGGTTTAACAGTAGGTGCTGGTTTGTGTGATGTTTAAAGTGTTATGTCTGTGTGTTTGAGAAGTATCATACGACCCTACAACTTAATTGTTTGTTTACGACAGTTTGTGCAGGGTAGATCTGGAAAAAGAGGTCTCCCCACTCAAAACTCCTTCAAACAAACAAATGAAAGGCGGTTCAACAACACTGCCTCTCAAACACAACAATATGTGCCCGGTTGCAGGGGACAAGAGGAGAAAATAAGGAAATCAGTTGCTGTGGCAACAGTAATGATTAGCAAAAACAAAATAGTTTAGAGAGTATGGCTTACAGGATGATGACCACAGGACTGCAGAGAAAAACAGGACTGACAGTAATAATTGGCCATCAAAGGGGTTGTTGAGTGGGACACTTATTGCTGTTTTTCTTTCTTGCTCTTTCTCTTTGTCTCTATCTGAGCGCTTCTGCAAATTATAACTTATTTCTTTGGTGCATTAAAACATGCTGATTTGGTCAAAGACATAAATAAAATAAAATAATTCCCCTCTAATTGCAAATAATAAAGAATTATTTTAGTTTTTATTAGATTAACGTTTGCATTAACAATTTACACAGGTCTGCTATTATGATTCTTATTTGACTAAACTGTCTTTTTAAACACACCAGACTCCCCCAGCGCCTTTACTCTGGGTATCCTGTCAGCATAAAACATTGGACTGAGGGTTACCATAGCAACCGTCTGAAGGCCTTTCAGCTGTGAATGTGTGGCAGTGATGGTTCTAGTAGTGGTCTCATACTGTAGTGGTGCACAGGAATCTCTGTAAAGCTGTGGTTACCAGTTTCCATTGTAACAATATGCAATAAACCCAAATTGACTCTGACTCTTTTGTAGGGAGACAGACATAGATTAAAAAAACATTATTATACACATTTTCAGGTTTGTGGTCTTTATTTAGGCGTTTTCCAAGAATAGGTTTTCCCCTTTTAATGTTCCATACAATTTTAAAGGCTCTTTAAAACTCATTGGCATATCAGAGAGGTAGACTGATACATAAACGAAAAAGCAAATTGATTGATTTGCATTGCAAGCCGGGATGAAACAGTGGTGATATATAAATTGAAGAGAGTAAAAATGGAACAGTGTCGAACGCCAGAGTAGATTGTCTGCTAAATGAATGTAATGTTATTGAACTGAAGGCTCTTCTGAAAGGAGCTTGGCAGGAGAGAGAAAGAAAAAGACAATTATATATCTAGGAGGGAAATGCAATAGTGAGGTATACCTTAATTTATAAATATATATTGATGTTTAGATGAAAATTAGAGAACATTTGAAAAGGAGTACAGAGAGTAAGGGACAGAGAAAAAGAAACAGAGGAAGGCAGGACCGTGTTAGAAAAGCACAACTAAGAAAAGTGCTGACACCCTGCTGTAACATAGATGAGAAACGAGACAGGTTTTGGGCTAATTAAGAGAACTATGTAAAACTTTCAGGGGGGCATGATCAGAGTTGTAGTCAAGACCAAGCTCGGGGGAGGGGAGGGGCGGGCGGTTGAAACAAGAGGCAAGACCGAGACCATTGAGGATCGAGACCGAGACAAGACCAAGACCGGAAGGTAAACCATTTTTTTTACAATAACCATATATAATAATGTAGCTACTTGTGTATTACCTGTCGGTCAGCATTTTCTGCATTAATGTTTACATTTTTTACATCATTATGATATCTGACGTTCACGCGAATTAATATTACTTTGCTAATATTACAAAAGCTCTACCATGAACGCTTCCTAGTTCTACTGGGGGACTTCAACGCCCATGTGGATGACTGGAGAAACCTGGGAAGGGGTTATTGGGAGGAATGGCCTGACCAATCTGAACCAGAGTAGTGCTTTGTTGTTGGACTTATG
>JAVQJS010126977.1:0-10068 GCA_036024795.1 Galaxias rostratus | reverse complement strand
ACAAAGTGCAGCGAGAAACAATCACTGTCTCCTGTGTCTGTGTGTGGGGGTTTAAAGCCGACAGTAGTGGCACGCAATTGCTACAGTTGGGTTAAGAGCAGATATAGCATTGGGGTTGTCAAGTGGCTACCCTCCATTTCAGAGGTTTAGTTAATTTGAGCCCACGACACCTCTAGAAGGTTTTACGGTGAGCAATGACGTCTCAGAGCCACCCCCTCTACATCCGCTCTCGGCACAGAACGTTGTTTATCCCTATACCCATTTCATAGTCCTGCAAGTTTTGAATGCCAACTCTGCAGGGATTCTAACCACCTACTCTGTTATTGCAGGCTTACTATAAGACGCTCTGCCAATATCCCTCTACCGCTCCCTATTTTCCGTGCCTGCAGGACCTTACTGCCAACTCTGCAGGCAAACATACCACCTAAAAAGATCGTCTTTTTCCAACTCTGTTACTGCAGACTCAATAAATTCCGCTCTGTAGGAAAGACCTACATTTTCTTCCTTTGTCCTGAGATTAAACCATTTCTTGGTTTTTCAGCATGATGTTCTTTTGTGCCCATATAGGATCCTTCCTTTTCAGCCACAGACACTGGCTACTTCTTTCTGCTTTATCTGATATAGCTTTTATAGTCTGACACAAATCTTTCCTGAAGACCCCTAACTCCTTAAGTAGTTTGGTTGTTGATATTGACACAAATCCTTTGTTCTCCAACCTCGCTGTTTTGCCTCAGTTGTTAATATGATATAGCGGTGTTTCTTTCTTTCGTAACCCTTGTCTATAGTTTCTTTCCAAGTACGGCTCTTCCTGCACCCAGCGATTATGTGTTTGAGGTTAGCCATTCCGCCACATAGGGGGCATGTTGGATCCTCACCTGCCCATTGGCTAATATTCTCAGTGTTGGCAGAACATCTTAGATGGCCCTAACAATTGAGGTAATTATTGTGGTTTCTATTCCCTACAAGTCCTTCCAGGTAATTTTCCTTTAATCTACACTTTCCCAGTTCCTCCATCGCCCCTGTTTGGCTCGCATACAGTTTTATCGCTCCTTACTGCCTCCAGTTGCTTACCTATGTTCTATAACTAATTTGCGTTGTTCAAAAGGGGTCACTTTTGACCATTTCCGTTTACTTGTATTAAGTCCAAATCCTCCTTGTCCATGTTGTACTTAAGGGTTCTATTTGCTAGCAGAATTGCCTCTTCTGGAATCCAGTTCCGTCCTGTTGCTAATTAGAGGAGGGTGTAGTCTAACAGACATTTGGTCATAGCGAACAGAGGACATGACTGACCTGGCTGTGATGTGTGGTATGTTGCTGCTGGGTGTGTTTCCAGCAAGTCCCTCCCCTTGCAGCTCTGCAGCATGTCTCTCCAGGTCAGCAGTCAGCACCTGGCGCACACACACACACACACACATACGGGTAAACTATTAGGCTTTTAATGCCTGACAATTGTCAGCAGCAATAGCACTTTTGCCTCTGAAGCAGGGTGGGGGTGAGAGGCTGGCATTATTACCATGGCATTATTAAACAATGAGCTACGCAACTGCAAGGAAATATGAACACAAAAAGCTACATGATTATGAACTAATTAATTATAAATATGTATACATGAATGATTTTAATCTAAATTATACGTGCAATACTCCATAATGACAATGAGAAATAAGGTTTTATTTATTTTTGCAAATGTATAAAAAAATTGAGCTTAGGTGCATCCTGTTTCCACTGTTGATCCTTGAGAATTGTCTTCAGCTTAATCAGATTCCACCTGTGGTAAATTCAGTTGATTGGACATAATTTGGAAAGACAAACATCTGTCTATATAAGGTCCCATCGTTGACAGCTCATGTCACAGGACAAACTAAGCATGAAGTCAAGGAAATTGTCTGTAAACCTCCGTGACCGGATTGTCTCAAGACACAAATCTGGGGAAGGGTACAGAAATATTTCTGCTTCTTTGAAGGTTCCTATGAGCACAGTGGCCTCCATCATCCATAAATAGAAAAAGTTTGGAACCACCAGGACTCTTCCTAGAGCTAGCTGGCAGTCTAAACTGAGTGATTGGGGGAGAAAGGTCTTTGTCAGGGAGGTGACCAAGAACCCGATGGTCACTCTGTTCCAGTGTTTCTCTGTGAAGATGGAAGAACCTTCAAGAAGGACAACCATCTCTGCCGCAATCCACCAATCAGGCCTGTATGGTGGAGTGACCCGATGGAAGCCACTCCTTAGTTTAGGACACATGACAGCCAATCTGGAGTTTGCCAAAAGGCACCTGAGGCACTATCAGACTATGAAAAACCAAATAATGATCTGGTCTAATGAGACAAAGATTTAACTTTTTGGCATGAATGCCAGACATCATGTTTGGAGGAAACCAGGCCCTGCTTATCACCAGGCTAATTGCATTCCTACAAAGAAGCATGGTGGTGGCAGCGTCATGCTGTGGAGATGTCTTTCAGCGACAGGATTTGGGATCAGGAAAGAGGGAAAGATGAATGCACCAATGTACAGAGACATCGCAGATTAAAACCTGTTCCTGAGCGCTCTTGACCTCAGACTGGGGTGACGGTTTATCTTGCAGCAGGACAACGAGCCTAAGCACACAGCCAAGAAATTAAAAGAGTGGTTTCGGGACAACTCTGTGAATGTCCTTGAGTGGCCTGGTACTGGTAACAGTCAGCCAGTCCTACACAGTGTTTACCTGGCAACAGTCTGTCAGTCCTACAGTGTTTACCTGGTAACAGTCAGTCAGTCCTACACAGCGTCCACCAGGTAACAGTCAGTCAGTCAGTCCTACACAGTGTTTACCTGGTAACAGTCAGTCAGTCTTATACAGGGTTGAACTGGTAACAGTCAGTCAGTCCTACAGTGTTTACCTGGCAACAGTCAGTCAGTCCTACAGTGTTTACCTGGTAACAGTCAGTCAGTCCTACACAGTGTTCACCAGGTGACAGTCAGTTGGTCCTACACAGTGTTTACCTGGTGAACGGCCAGCCCAACACACTTCAGGAGAATCTCTGGTTGCTCTCTCAGCTCGCTGGTCAGCTCCGGCAGAGCGTCACACAACTGTCTGTCTTCAATCAGATCCACATAATCAACCAGAACGCTGCCCTGTCGCTCAATCTCATCCTAAACAAACACATACACACGAGCAACAACACATTCAATAACAACAAGGCTAGTATTTTTAGCACTCACACAAGCAACAACCGAATATGTTGATACTTCAGTAGCCTATAAAAAATATATTTATATATATTATAATGTACATTTTGATTGAAACTAATTTTTTCACCTTAATAGAGATTCCCGTTGATTAAATATAGATAATAATAATAAGGTGAAACAAAAAATTGCCTTAAGGAGACCCTGAACAGATCAGTGCGACTGTTTAACTTAAGGAGACCCTGAACAGATCAGTGTGACTGTTTGACTTAAGGAGATTGAACCCCACTTACCTTGTCATACAGGTGAATCTTGGACGTAAAGTACTGTTCAAACACTTTAACCTTCTGAACATATGGAGACCTCTCCATGAAACCTGCAGAAGCCATTGGTAAAAGCAAAACAATCACATATGTTCATTTCCTAGAACCAAGCTAATTCACAAGATTAATGTTTTAATGTCCATATTAAGAACTACATGGACAAAAACTGTGTGTTGAGGAATCTCACTAGGATGCGTACAATTGCGGATCAGCCATGGACTACCAAGGGGATAGAGAACGCATGTAAAAAGTAACATTTTTGTAGACGAAATTTTAAAACATAGAACGAAAGAAGCAGAAAGACGTAACACATAAGACGCAACAAATGAATGCTACTACATTAAGCTGTTCTAAGTATATCCCTAGATACCAACCCTCAGTGAAGTACAGCGCCCAGCCCTTGTAGGGACACTGGCGGTCCAGAGTGCTCAGGCTAGGACCTGAGTGGCAGACACAGAAGGTTTACACTTAAACCCTCGGCAGCGCCTTGCTTCGGGCACCAACGTTACTGGGATTTGCTACATTCTACACAAAAATGACAATGTTCAGCCTGAAATTTGTTCATCTAGTTTTATAACTGATAGTAATATGTTAAAGTACAATTGTCAAATTGATAGCTACTTGTAGGAGTAGTTGGCGTTTTTAGATGTTTGACAATTTCCAAGACTCCCAAAGTTGTCCCTATTCATCTACAAAGCCTTTACATTCATGTGGTTTGTTGTTTTCATGTTAAGCAACAATGCTAATCATTTGACTGGAAACCTATGTGAAATAAAAACTAAACGGACAAGCCAGGACAACACCAACAGGGAAACAAGGTAAATAAGTCAACATCAAGAATAATAAATAATTACTTTACTCAACAAAACAGAGGCAGCTTACCTCCAACCCTGCAAGGGGGTCGGCTGGATGCTGCTGCTCCTCCTCTTTCTCGTTTCCACCCTCCTCCTCTCCACCCCCTTCCTCCTCTCCATCCTCCCCCTCCTCTCCAAGAACCTCTTCTGTATTCTGCTCCACTCATCATCTTTAAGGAAATAAACAAAATTCTAAAAATACTGAGGCATAGAAGTGTTAGATAGAAAGAACAACAGAAATTGACATGAACTACTAGTTTGTCTTTAGTTTAATACATAACAATTGAGCCATTTATTAAGAACAGCAATTCACGTTATTTTGAATTCATACAGGAGTCCCAATAATGTTGATGTCTATTTCTTACTAATGTCAGCTAGCTGGGTTGAACTAATACATGTAAAAGTAACATATATCACGATATCTAATTAACAATGTGACGTGTGTATTTAAAGAATTAATGAGGAGTCACACTTAAAAGTCAAACTCAACATAGTTCATATCCGCAATTATGTGATGCAGGAGAGGTTTAACGCGTTAGTTTGACAAGACGTTATGGTTGACGTTAGCCAATGTTAAATCAGGAAGTCTATGCGACACTAAACTACGTTTACCATGTCAATTCTAAAATTGACTGTCAAAGAGTTAAGAAAACAGACAACTTGACAAAAAGAACGTATACCTAACATAGCAAGATGAAGACTACTGTTGTTCAGATAAAATTGAGATTTGCCGCTTTATTGACTTCATCAAATCGCGCAACTACTTTTTCAGGTTCGTCACATCCGCTGCACAAATTTCCCATCAGAAAGCAACTTCCATCGCAATCAAAAGGGGTTAATTCACGATAACTTCCAACATCAGCAAACAAAACACAACATATAAAAAAAATACAGGTTTACAAAAAAATAAAAACTATTATGATTACTATTATAATTATTCTTAAAGTATTGATAATTATATTTATTACAATCATTGTATTTATAATTGTATTATATTTATGATGACTAAACATTTAAGTATGTTTTTTGTAGGATTAGCAAAAAACAAAGGTATTTTGCAATAGATATGACCAATTGATTGATTTGCAAGTATAAGTTTCATGCCTTCACGGTGCCCAACCTAAATAGATGGTGCATGATATTTACAGACAGAAAACGAAGGTTAATATGCAAACGAATCAAATGTTTTTTTTTCTTCTCTCCCTTGCTTTACAAAATACCACCACAGGGTAACTTTTCTGTCACCCAATCCAAGTTTTTTATTCTTACCTATCCAAATAATATGAGCAAGAGGTCATTTCACAAAGGGACAATAGAACATAATAGATTTAATTAAAATTCCTCCTCCCAAATGGCACATAATGTCATATTCTAGAGCAACCCTGAACTTACCATTTTCACCAGCTAGTGGTAATGTACCAGAACCTACCCATTTCATTGACCAATGGTAGTATAACTGAACCTTAATTTACTGATCGGTGTCAATATACTTGATCATAATGGTGCAGAGATCTTTGACCTTTGGTACATTTTGCAACACACATGGTTCTGCCATGTAATAATTTAAAATCTAATTTTAAGTACTCTATCTAAAAAATAAATTATAGTTTAGTTACATACTTCATTGGGTATGTGTGATAGTTCAGTTAGATACTTCCTAGGGTGTGTTCTGATGACGTTTGGGGAAATACTGCTAAATACTCGTATACTCACTTGAACAAAAAATAAATATCCCGCAACAGACAATACATAAAAAATAACAAAATTTCCTCTGCAGAAAATGTTACATTGCATTACAGCTTATTTGGGTAAGATCACAGTTATTTTATTCAACAGAAACTTTATTTGTCATTCAATCATTTACACTGAAACAAACCATTGAACATGCTCGGGGGAAAAGGGATGTGACATCACTGACAACAGCACAAAGAAACACAGCTCTAGCATGGTGACAAGGCTACAAAGCAGCCAATAAACAAGCAGATCTTGGTAGCCAAAGGGCCTTTAGAGGATGCCTGTGTGTACTAAAATTTTTCATGGTTGTTGAGCAGGGCTTCTCTCTCCAACAGCAAGTCTCCATAGCGATGTTGAAGTTCTCTCTCCCTCTCCTGTTGGCGCTCAACGTCTTCTCGTAGGGCCTAACACACACACACACACACACACACACACACACACACACACACACACGTTACCATGTTGATGAGTTGAGTGTGTACAATGTCCTCCACCAGAGCAGCTGTCTCAGGCAAAGGCCTGCAAGCATCTCCCAGAACAAACATGACACCACAAATCCACATTTGGGTGTGTGCTCAGGGTACATGGTCTGTGTGTAAGAGAAAGGGTTGCACCTCTTTTCGCCTTGGAATGGCCTGGTCCTCTTGTTTTTTCAGCTGATTGAAGGTCTGCAGCTCTGTAGCAGCTTGCTCTACCTGCAAACATACAACCACAGACGTGGAGTCAGTCTCACCTCCTGACCTCACAGACCTGGTCTCTAGTCTCTCAACGTGTGGTTAAGGGTAGGGTAGTACCTGCTCCCAAAGCTCAGCGTGTTGCTTCAGCAGACCCAGAGCTCTAGACTGAAAGCCACCCAGTAGAACCTTTAGTTTCTTCTCCAGCTTGGCCGCGCGCCGCGCCTCCCCCGTCATGTGACCTCGGTTTACCTACACACACACACACACACACACACACAGTCAGCTCCGCTGCAAGGACGTTGTGTGGGTACAGGGGTATCACTGTGTAGGTGTGTGAGTGTGTCAGAATGTAGGTGTGAGAGTGTGTCACCTCCAGTTTTTTCTCCAGACTTTCAATGCGGTCCTTCTTGGAGGCCAGATTGGCTCTGGTGTAACGGTTCTGGCCTGCTAGATACAGAACCTAGATACAGAGCAGCAATATTAAACAATACCATCAATTCCTTGGAATTATTATATAAAAACATACAATGTAGGGAACGACAGTAATGAAAATAGACAATCAATAATATATTACACATTTGTAATATATATATATATATTGCATAATAACACTAATATTTCAACACTCAAGTGAGATTAAAATCCAATGCCATTATGGTCCTGGGTTTCAGCCAGTTTGTTGGTGGTCCCGAGGCTGGCGAGGTGCAGAGGCCTGCGGGGTACCGGCCGCTACCTGATGACTCTCACCTGGTTGTAGCACTCCTCCCACACCTGGCTGTAGGCCTCCATGGACAGATCTCCATGCCCCATCCCCCCCCTGACCACGTCCATCTCAGCAGACAGCAGCAGGGACGCCTAGCAGAAACAAACACACACAGCTTAGTTTATCTCAAATAGACGTCGTCCTCGTCGTAGGTAAGGGTCAGCCTCATACCTCCACCATTTAGTGTTACGGTATAAAACCCAAGCCCCTTAGCACCTATTCATGTGGGTTAGACATTATTACCGCTCTTAGACGCTGCAATAAAAGTGTCACCTGCTCCAACTCCTCTGTGCTAATTGGCTGGTACGGGTGTATCTCCAGGTAGGAGATGTGCTGAGCGTTGTTGGAAGTGGAGGCGGGGCCTCTGGCCTTGCTGCGCTGGGAATAGCTGCTGGAGGTGATCGAGGGGTGGTGCAGGCAGTCATAGTGCAGCATGGTGATCATTTCCTGTTTGATAACTTCCTCAGCCACCTGGAGGTCTGAGAGAGGCTCCACAGTGCTGGGGCGCAGGATCGACTCATTCACCTACACACACAAACCAGATCAGGATCAATGCATTCACATGCATGCGCGCGTTTCACCTTCACAAATATCAACACCTGCCACTTAAGTCAGAGATTACAAAAGATGGTGAATGTTTTGAGAGTAGGGTTAGTTAGGTCAAGTGTCACATCAGTTTTAAGTAGTGTTTACCTCTGAGGGGCGTGGCAGGCTCCGCTGGACTGGTGTGTGTCTCATCTTTAGCTCCTTCTCTCTCTCCAAATCACGAATAGCCTGCAGGGCACACACGCGCACAGAGACAAAGACACACACACACCCGTGTGACGTAGCATCCAGGAGTGAAGCTGCATACAGAGAAACAGCCTGCAGACTTACCTTTTCGCGGGCTGTTAGTAGAGAAAGCTATTTGCGGGATGTTAGCAGACTGACCCCTTGACTGTATGTCTGCATGCTGACCTGCTAGCTGTAAGACTGCAGACTGACCTTTTGGTTCGATGTCTGCAGACTGACCTCTGGGTGGGATGTCTGCATACTGACCTGCCAACTATATGACTGCAGTCTGACCTGTTGGTGTGACGTCTGCAGTCTGACCTGTTGGTGTGATGTCTGCATACTGACCTGTTGGTTCAATGTCTGCATACTGACCTGCTAGCTGTATGTCTACAGACTGACCTGTCGATGTGATATCTGCATAAATGACCCGTTCGTAGACTGACCTGTTTGCGTAGTTGGATGTCAGAGGCGTCCTCTACGTAGCCTGCCTCCCTCTCCTCCTCTTCCACCTCGGTTTCCATCTCGTTCTCTGGAAGGACAATCTCAAAGTCGTTCTTTGGCGTCGGCAGAGACATCAGCCCCATCTTCAGCTGCTCACGAGTCTCACGTTGCTACACACAGATATACAACATGCTTTAGCAAAAACAACACAAATGACTTCATACAATTCTGCAGCAAACACCGGACTAATCATTGTACGACACGCATGCTTATATTAGCGTGTAGTCCCAGTGTGTGTGTGTGTGTGTGTGTGTGTGTTACCAAGTGTTTAGCATAGGCTGGGTCAGCCAGCTGTTCCTCCGTGTTAATGTTGAGTTTGTCTCGGAGGGGAGTGCGTCCTGGGGTGACTCCTGGGGTCACAGCCCCTCTGGGGGTCATCCCTCCTCCCCCTTGAGGGGTCATAGCCTCTGACCCCGGACCTGGGGTTCTGAACGACCAACGTGACACAACATTAATCATAAAATCTTATCGTAACATAGCCTGACTAATTTTTGTGTGATTCCTTTTTATCAATGAAGCACATATAAAGATCTTTCAACACCCAAAAAAAATTTATTTTAATATTTTTTTTGAATGGACAATGACATAACTGTTTTTTACTTTATCAAAGCGGTAAGCAAGTCAGAGCAAAGCGGCGATCCTATGAATATTTGAAGTTGTATTCATATGTATATTTTTTAATGGTTAAAGAAAGAATCAAAAGTTGTGGAAATAAAGAAAGATGAATATTTACAGCCAATTCATAAGTGCATAGAAAACCACCCATATGACTAGAGGGCTATTGAAAATCAGCCAATCTACTCCTTGTGGCATCTGTGTTTTCGTTTGTTTGGATACAGCCAAAGTATTCGCCGATATCTACTTGCTCTCTACTACGCTCCACCAATCAGAGAATGTTTGACGCACCGGGCTGTTTGGATTCGGGAGGACTCCCCGTCAACTGGCCTGCACGAGCTACGCTTTCCTAGAAACTGCGCTTTGATGTTATGCAGCGTTGTTTATGTGCTGCTTTGCAGAAGTATACACCGGGCGTTAGGCTGTGTGTGCTGAGCACCGTTGGGTTAGGTTGTGTGTACCTGAAAGGTGTGCTGAGCACCGTGTTGGGGGTCTGGACGGTCTGTCTCTGAGGGGTCACTCCAGCAAAGTCACTCTGGTGTAACGGAGTGTTCAAACCTCCTTTAAGAGGCGTGTCCGTGTTGGTCAGAGCCATCAGGTTCTGTGCCTCCTACACACACACACACACACACACACACACACACACACACACACACACACAC